>PVIR01021987.1:0-28762 GCA_004026965.1 Petromus typicus
GGTCTCTCTTTGTGGTTCAGGCTGGCCCTGAGCTCAGCCTCCAACTCACATCACAATCCTCCTGCCTCTGCCTCCCGAGTGCTGGGATTACAGGCGTGAGCCACCACGCCCAGCACTGTGGTATGTGGTACTGGTTGCTGCTGGGTGTGGGTCTCCACACCCAGTATTGTTATGTGGTTACCGGGGAATCGAACCCGAGCCCTTGCGCTTGCAAGACAGGCGCCGGAACCACTGAGCTAACTCCCCGGCCCCCGAATTTTTTTTTTTAAGAGTAGGAAAAATTTCTTGAGAGAAAGATAGCAAGTGTACAATGACTTTCAGTAGGGTGGGTCAGGGATCTTTCCTGGAAAGGGTGGGTTAGGGCCTTGACCTCCCATCCACGTGATCGATAGCTATGTAGAATATCAGTCACTGCTATTCATCCACCGGGGAAGCACGCAGCAGAGGTGGCCATCTCTCTTCTTTTACAGTGTTGGCCTTCAGTGACTGGATCTTGACTGTCCTCTATGTTGGCTTTTCAAAGGCCTGCCCTAACTGCCTACAAGATATCTAACTAGCTTACCTATGAACAATACTAGCACAACATCAGAATCTTTCATGATACAAAATTTGGAGAATGACAGGGTGGAAATAGGACCTCAGAAGTGTGGAGAGAGAAGAACTTTGAATCTGGAAAGATTAATTCCATCTAGAAGGAAAAGTAAAAAGGAAGAAAATATAGAATGGGCTAAGGGAAGAGGATTTGAAATTTCAGCATTGAAGAACTTTATAAAAGAATAGTTTTACTTTTATATAAGTACACTGAAGTATCACAACACGAAAGAACCATTCTAGATTAAAATAAACAAAAATGGCATTTCAGAGAGTATAATACAGTACAAATGTTAAAATTTTTCAATAAGCATTTAATTTTTTTTAAGGTTTTTTTGAGACAGGGTCTCGCTTTGTGGTTCAGGCTGGCCCTGAGCTCAGCCTCAAACTCACATCACAGCAATCCTCCAGTCTCTGCCTCCCGAGTGCTGGGATTACAGGTGTGAGCCACCATGCCCAGCACTGTGGTATGTGCTACTGGTTGCTGCTGGGCGTGACTCTCCACCCCAGTATGGTATGTGGTTACCGAGGATTGAACCTGGGTCCTTGCGCTTTTAAGACAGGCGCTGAATCACTGAGCTAACTCCCCGGCCCTTCAATAAGCATTTAAAAAAGAATATATTTAAAACTTTGTGTGTATTGAGAGGACATTCTGAAACAAAAAGGAGATTGATGCTCTCCTATTAAATTTTTTACAGAATCATTTTTCTCATTTGTAAAATACAATAGCAAGCAATACCTCCCTTATACAGTTGTTACACATATCCAGTGTATAGTGGTATGGTTTGGGTTTGGGTATCTCCCCCAAAGTCTTATTTGGTCAGAGATAGCTAACTCTAGAACCTGGAATCTAGAATTAAGAGCATGTAGTTACTAAACCACTAGGCACGAGTGAGAGGTTTAGTACTCCCATGATCCCTATAGTCTAGATGGGATAAAAGAGGCAGGCTCTCTTCCTTCTGCCATTGCTATGATGTCGAAGTCATGAACGGCACTTCTTGTTACCATTGCTGCATGTTGCTTCTCTGCCCTGCTTTTTCACAATTACAGCCTTGGAGCGAGCTAATTATGGACCGAAACCTCCAAACGAACCCCTTCCCTTCCAACCTTGGTGACCGGTATTTTATCTCAACAATGACAGCAAAGCAAGTAACACAGAAATTTGGTACCAAATGTGAGAAAAGTAGGGTCATTGTTATGATATTACCTGGCCAAGTGGCTCAAGAGCCTTTGCAATTAGCCGGTGAGGACAAGAATTAGGGAAGATTCAGAGATGTGACCACAGAAGCAGAATTGGGACAACTGTTTCATATAAGAGACTCTAGTCAGAGATCAGAAGACCAGAAAGTTTCTAAAGATCAGGCTTGGGGGGCCGGGGATATAGCTCAGTGGTTCTGGCGCCTGTCTTACAAGCGCAAGGACCCAGGTTCAATCCCGGGTAACCACATAACAATACTGGGCGTGGAGAGTCACTCCCAGCAGCAGCCAGTACCACATATCACAGTGTTGGACGTGGTGGCTCACGCCTGTAATCCCAGCACTCGGGAGGCAGAGGCAGGAGAATTGCTGTGATGTGAGTTGTAATAGGTGGGTTGTAAGGTGATCTTGCTCCAAGAAGAAAGACCCAAAACATCATGTTCCAGAACAGTGGCAGCCACACAGTATTCTAGAATGATGGAGGCCTAGGGAAGTTGTGCCAAATGGCGGCAGCCTAAGGAAGTGGTTCCAAAATGGTGGCAGCCTGGGGAAGTTATTCCAAAATGGTGGGAGCAGAAGGAAGTGGTTCCAAAATGGCCGAGGCCTAAGGAATTTGTTCCAAAATGGTGGAGGCCTAAGAAAGTAGTTATAAAATGGCAGCAGCCTGGGGAAGTTTTTCCACAATGGTGGAGGCCTAAGAAAGTAGTTCAAAAATGGCGGCTTCCTGGGGAAGTGATTCCAAAATGGTGGAGGCCTAAGAAAGTAGTTTCAAAATGGCGGCAGCCTAAGATAGTTATTCCAAAATGGAAAAGTCTAGAATTGTGACTCCTCTTGCCCTGCTCTGGTTTCTTAGGATTGCTTTTGCTGTTTAGGTCTCTTCTGCTTGTATGTGTATTATTTTAGGATTGTCTTTTCTCTTCTGTGAAAAATTCTATGGCTATTTTGATAGGAATTGTGTTAAATCTATATATCACTTTTAGAAGCTTGGCCATTTGACTATATTTGTTCTGTCTATCCAGAAGTAGGGGATATCTTTCCATTTAATTTCCTTTTACAGAGTACTACAGTTTTCATTATAGAGGACTTTCACTTTCTTAGGTTAATTCCTAGATATTTCATTTTTCTTGATGCTATTGTGAAGGGTGTTGTTTGCCCAATTTTGCTCTTGGTGAGTTTTTACTAGTGTATAGAAATAATACTGGTTTGTGTGTGTGTGTGTGTGTGTACTTTGTATGCTGCTACACTATTAAATTTGGTAATTCTAGTTATCTTTGGAAGCTTTTGGTCTTGTATGTAGATTATGTCATCTATAAATAATGGTATGTAACTTTTCTCTTATCAATGCATATTCCTTTCTTTTGCCTAATTGTCCTGCCCGATGTTCGAGAATTACACTTCGCAGCAGTGGTGACAATGAACCTCCTTATCTTGTCTCTGATTTTAGAGGGACTGCTTTTAATCGATGTTAGCTATTGGTTTGTCATAAATAGCTTTTTATCAGATTGGGGTAAGATTCCTCCATACCCATATTCGTCAGGGTTTCTTTTTCTTTTTTAAGTCAAGAATGGAGGCAGGATTTTGTCAGAGGCTTTTTCTGCATTGACTGAGATGATTCCGTGATTTTTGTCACTCCTTGTGTATATGTGATGCATTGCACATATGATTTATATAGGTTCAACCATGCTGCATGCCTAGAATGAATCCTACCTGGACATGATGGATGATGATTTGTTGCATTCTGTTTGTCAGTTTCTTGTTAGGGATTTTTTTGGTGTGTCAATATTCATTAAAGAGATTGGCCTCTAGTTCTCTTTTTGGATGGAGTCCTTTTTTGGTAGTGGAATCAAGGTAATTTGCTTCCAGGAATGACTTTGAGGGTACATTTTCTCTTTTGATTTCTAAAATGTTTGAGGAGTATTTGCATTAGGGCTTCCCTAGAGTTCTTGTAGAATTCAGCAATAAATACATCAGGATCTAGGCTTTTCTTCATTGGTATTTTTTTTTTTTTTTTTTTTTTGAGACAGGGTCTCACTTTGTAGTTCAGGCTGGGCCTGAACTCAGCCGTCCTCCGGCCTCTGCTTCTCGAGTGCTGGGATTATAGTCATGAGCCACCACACCCAGTACTGTGGTGTGTGGTTACTGGGGATAGAATTTGGGATCTTGCACTTTTGAGGCAGATGCCAGAACCACTGAGCTAAATCCATGGCCTAGTAATATTTGTTTTATTGTAATAAATAATATTTATTTGTTGGTGTATTTATGTTTTTAATTGTTATTTCTTACTGTTGAATTGTTACTTAGCCAATATGTGCTGACCTTCTTTGCTTGAAACTCACTTAGTGTGAAATTAGGATAGTTACTGCTGATTTTTTCTAAGTTCCTTTGCATGGAATACTGTTTTCCATCCTCTGCTTTTTAATCTGTGTATTTCTTTTCAGAATCAGTCCCTGATTGATTGGTCTTGTTGCTTCTGGGTCTGCAGAAACATCTTTTGTATGTTTCTTGTATATTGCATATTATTGCCTTTTGTTTCTTGATCTACTGTACCAATCTGTACCTTCTCATTGGGAAATGAGCCCACTGACCCAAAATTATTATTGATTGGTATTGATTTATTCCTGTCACTACATTATCTTCCTGTTGTTGATTCCCCTTCTCACACTCCTTCTTAACGCCTCACTCTCCTTGGTCTGTTCATCTTGTTAGAGTTTTTGGCATTGTGCATTTCATTTTCTCTGGGATATCCTTGAGAATTTTTGTAGTGTTGGTTTGGTGACCATGAATTTCTTGAGCTGCCTTTTGTCATGGAACTACCTTATTTCTCCATAGATTTGGAAGGAAAGTTTTGCAGGATATATAAGTCTGGATCGGAAGCTGTTGTCTTTTAGGGACTGCAGCACTTCACTCCATGCTCTCCTGGACTTGACGGTTGTGTTGAGAAGTCTGTGATTCTAACGAGTTTGAGTTTATAAGTGATTCATTGCTTTTCTCTAACAGTTTTAGGATTGTATCCCTGTGTTGGACTTCTTGTATTTTGATTATGATGTGATGTAGGGAAGGAAGTTCTCTTTTGATTGTGGCTTTTGATCACTCTATATACCTCATCAGTGTTTAATTCTTCTCAATATTTGGTAAGTTTTCTGCTATTATTTCTGCAAGCAGTTGTTTTAAAAGTACCATTTGTGCTGTCTTCTAATTTTTAACTTATTCTACTTTGTCCTTGTCTTCTTTACATCATCTAGCAGTTACTGAATCCACTTACCACATTCTCTTATTGTTTTAATCTATCTCTGAGTAATTGGTCTTTGAAAGCATCTTGTCTGCTAATTCTGACATCCTATCCTCACATCAGTCATTTCTGCTGTCCATACTTTCCATATATTCTAATCTGGATTTCTGTTTGTGACCTTTTGTAGACCCTAGTTCTTTGCTAAGCTGGTCAGTCATGTTTCGTGTAATTTTGTTTAGCTCAGCTAGCTTTTTATTAGTGACTTCTGAAAGCTCCCTGGTTGTTTTATTTATTACCTCCATTATCTGATTAGTTATATTTTTGGTGAGCCTGCTGACCACCTAATTTATATATTTTTCAATCTGTTATTGTGTTAAACAATTTACCTGTGTGGTTTTTGCTTTCCTCCCCATCAGTGCCCCACAGATTGGCTTCGGGGAGTTGGAAGTTTTGAAATGAATTTAGCTGTCTTATCTTCTCATATTTCAATTGTTTTTGTTTGTTTTGTGCTTAGCGGTGCAGTGACTTGTGGTAGAAAGACTTTGTTGCTAGTATGGGCATCTCTTTAGTCTGCTTTCCACAATTTTGGGGCTTCAGTCCCTGATTGATTGGTCTTGTTGCTTCTGGGTCTGTAGTAAGAAAGCACATCATGTTGAGTGTCACAGTGGAGCACAGCTGTCCATTTCATGGGTGTGAAGCAAAGAGAGGTCCAGGATCGCCCTTCCAGCTTCCTGCGAGCTCCTATCTCTTGTGTTTTGTTCTTTTGTTCAGAACCAGAGACTGAACTCAGGACCTTGCCCTTGCCAAGCAGGTGGCAGCACCACTGAGCCACATCTCCAGCCCTCCCCCTGCTCCTATCTTTTAAGGGTTCCATGAATTCCCAATAGCACCAAACTTGGCACTAAACCTTTGCCACGTGGGCCTACTGGGGCATTTCAGATCCAATCCATGACACCTGTACCTAGGATGTTGTGGGAATTCAACGTGGTGTTCTCATTTGTTGCCTATGGCGTCCTGAGACTTTAGGACAACTCTGTCCTTTGTGATGGAGAAACTGAGTTAATGAAAGCCCCCGTGGGATTAGAGACTAGGTGGGAAGGCTGGAGAAAATGTAGGGTTTGCCACTGCATTGATTTCACATTTCAAAGTGCTTTTCAAACCATACTGTACTAGAGAATGCAGTGTTATCACTGCCGGGGAATTTTTTGTCAATGTTCATGAGTATGTGAAATGTCCAACTCCTTTAGCGATCAAGTCAATTGCTGACTTACTCCAGGTCAGCTCTTTTTGTCTTTCTGTGTTGTCTTCTGATGGGTGAGAATTTTTATATTCTTATCCAAGGTACTGAATTTCTTTTTCATTGTTGATTTTCCTCATAGAGAGAAGGCAGCAGTCATTTGTGACTTTGCTGTGTAATACCAGCAGTATTTCTTTATGTTATATATGTTTTAAATAATATTAATTTAAAGATAACAAATTTGACATACACATATGATACTTGAAGAGGATACGCATGTACCAAGACCAGAATGATGGAATCTTACATATCACACACACACACACACACACACACACACACACACACACACACACACAAGCTCATGGGAAGAATTCCTGAGGGTTTCATTGGGCTTCAACTCCTCACTCAGTCACAGGGTAATTGAGAAACACTTTGGGGAATTTTTCTAATTCAACAGCTAATAACACAGGGATCAATTTAATCACATAAGTTTTACTTTAGTAAAAGAGTTTTGAAAGAAAAAAACCAATCTGAATCTTGGAAAAAATATCCCTCTCATCTTTATTTGGAAGCCGAAAAATAGAAACTGCAAAAAAGATAAGAGTAAGGCACCCATGAATACTGATCCTGCAGAACGTCCAAAATGCTTTGGAAGATATTTATGAAAAGAATGTTTTAGCAGAGAAATGCGAACAAGAGCAGAGCTAAATTGTTCTGGATCGCTCTCTCTGAGTCATTATTTGACCTTGTGGAAGCTGCTTAACACATTCTGTGATTCTAATTCCACATGGGAGGCAATATGCTTATCTTACTTAGGGATTCAAATAGTTATTCAGTATTATGGCTTAGCATTTATCTCCTTGTAAAAATTTCCTCACAAGGCTACATGAATTCCTATAAGTATAAAAAATAAACATGACAAAGACATCCAGAATAAAGAGGCTTTCAGCCAGACAAAATAATTTCAAAGGAGCCTAAAATTTGAAATGGAAGAAAAATACATTTTTGCTACCTTTTTAGAGAAGAATCTATGCAGGACACAGCAGTACTAGGACAATATTTTATCCTATTGCTCTGAAAAATATATAAAAAGCTTTCAAAAGGCTCTTGAAGTGTGAGCATGTCATAGAGAGCAGGAGAGACAGACAATGGCACAGTGAAGACACTTGCAAATCCTAAGGAGTCAGACACACGAGTGGTGAAGCACACTGCTTGCTGGAGACGGTAGAGAAGGAGCTCAGAGAGATCTACTTGCCAGGCCAGGCAGAATGTGGTGGCTCCTCCCGAGGGGGGAGGCTCTCTCTGGCTTATAGTGGGAGGAGGATGGTGCTGAGGAGGGTGGACTTGAGCCTTCCCGCCACCCTTAGGCCGCTGGGAGAGGGTGTCCCCTCAGACTGTGCCCCAGCAGTTCCATACAAGGTGATGGGCACGGAAAGGCGGTGCAGGCTGGTGCAAAGTCTGGCTGGCGAGAAAACAGCTGGATCCTCACCTGCTTTGCCCTCTGACAGCATCCTGTTGTGGGACCACTGGGAAATAAACTGAATACTCACAAGAGAAGGCAAGTGGGAAACAAATCTTGATATACTGTAAAAAGTTTTAGCCTTGCAGACCGCTTGAGTAGGTCTAGGAGAACCACTTGTGCTGTTCTGGATCATTCATTAGACACTCACTTAAAGTGAGTGATTAAAGATGCAGAATCCAAGAGAATTTGGACGGTGACAGTCATGATACTGCAGTCAGGTGAGGATGTCAGTCCGGCCACAGGCTAGTGCAGCTGTGCGCCCTGGAGTCATTGCAGGGGCCCAGTTAGCAGGTGGGCTATTGGGGTCCCCCTTTTGCTCTGGTTCCCATGACCTGGGCAGTCACCCCTTCAACAGCAGGGGATGTGGGCTCTGGAGAGTAAATCACCCCTTCCCAGTCACCCCTGTGTCTTAGTTACTTCCCTCATTGCTGGAGCAAAGTCCCTGACACCCCACAATTTAGGTTAGAAGAGCTTATTTTGGCTCTTGCCTCAGTCCGTGGTTGGCTGGCTCCAAGGAAGGACGGCATAGCAGGGGGCCTGATGGAGGAGAGGGGCTCACAGTGGCTGACAGGAAGCAAAGAGAGAAGGGAGGAGCCAGGGAGCGCAGAGAACTCTTCTAGTCTTCGCTGGTCTGACCCTGCCTCCTATCGGCAAGCCAGCTACCACCCCCTGATCAGTGGCCTCCCCAAGTCCCCGTGTATAACTTTATGGACCTTTGGGGGAACATCGAGGTAAAACCATAACACCCCCTAATCTGTAGAATTGACCACGCTGTGCCCCTTGAGGCTCCCAGAGAAAACTAGACAAGGTTGTCTTCAACTCTCCACTGTGTAGACCGTTCAGAAGATCACAGTGCTGTCCAGAGTCCCTGTGTCAAGGAAGTGTGTGAGTCAGAGGGACTCATCTCTGAACAGGTTGGCTGGTAGAAAGGGTCTCAAAATATGGTTATTTAATAAGATTAAATTACTTCATTGGTGAAACTTATTCTGTACCAGGAATCAGTGCAAACATGAGCTCAATTCTTTGGGTTTGGTATGTTGTGTTGTCATTGAAGACTTCATGTGTTAAGATTTAATCCTTTTTGGGGCCGAGGACTTAGCTTAGTGGTTCCGGTGCCTGTCTTGCAAGTGGAAGGACCAGGGTTCGATCCCCAGTTAACCACATACAATACTGGGTGTGGAGACTCACAGCCAGCAGCCATCAATACCACATACCACAGTGCTGGGCGAGGTGGCTCACGCCTGTAATCCCAGCACTCGGGAGGCAAAGGCAGGAGGATTGCTGTGATGTGAGTTTGAGGCTGAGCTGGCCCAAACCACAAAAGCGAGACCCTGTCTCAAAAAACTTAATCCTTTTTGGAAGGTACTAAGAGGAAAACTTAATCCAATTGTAGCATTTAGAAGTGGGGCCTTTGGGACTGGATTAAATTCATGAGGGCAGAGCCCCTGTAGTTGGGTCCTGATAGATTTGTGGGGAGAAGAACAAAGACATACACGTGTTCTCCCTGTCTTTTGCCATGTGACACCATATTCTGCCCCGGGACCCCACCAGCATCAGGTCATCACCAGACGAGATCTCTTGATCTTGGATATCCATTACTGTGAGCCAAATAAATCTTTTTCATTATAAAGTGGCTTGCTTCAGGTACTTTGCTATAGTAATGAAAACTAAACCGCTACATATCCTCAGTATCTCTTAGTAACTGACAAGAGTCTGCACACTTGTGGGCATGGTCTGGGAGGGCACTAGGGGGCCCTTCCTATCTCAGCTTTATTCCCTTCCTGTTCTGGGGGTTACAGATGGTAAGTCCTGTTGCCACTGGAGTTAAGCCTATTTTTCCTCCTTAAATTACCTGAGCTTCTTTTAAAATCATTTCCTTCTCAGCAACTGATTTCTCAACATGGATTAATTATTCCATTCAGGCTGAAGGCTGAGAAGGTTGTAAATAATGACTTCTGTTAGGTCCTAGTCCTAAGTGTGTTTGCAGAAAGTCTAGTTCTGTTCTTATTTAATTTTAGAAAAGGTCCAAGCTTGGGAAATACAATTGCTTTAATCTGTATAAAAACACATCTCAAACCCATTCTTTAGGGCTGGAGGGACCCTCAGGGGCACTATTCGGGAGCTTTTCACTGACACAAATTAATAAACTACCTTTGGTCATGGGGGAAAAAGAAAATATACAATTTCAGTGGCTCACTAGAGATTCATAACATGCTTGTTCTTTTCCTTAACTAAGAACTCTGCGTCCTTTTGGTATAAAAAAAGGTAACTTCTGATTTCCACATTGGAAAGTCAGAGCTTCATGTGACTCAGGAAAAATGTGACAGAATGACATGCGGGGCCAGGATGGTTTGGGTTTGACTCATCTCTGGCTCCTCTGTCTCTTCTTTTCTTTTCTTTTCTTTCCTTCCTTCCTTCCTTCCTTCCTCCCTTCCTCCCTCCCTCCCTCCCTTCCTCCCTTCCTCCCTTCCTTCCTTCCTTCCTTCCTTCCTTTCTCTTTCCTTCTTTCTTTACCAGCAAGTGAACTTCTCCGTCTTACCACCAGCAGACTTGTCACGACGGCTCCTTCTGTGTCCACACAGCTGGGCCTAGCGTTAGTCTAGGTGAGTCTGTAGCCGAGATGAGCAGTTAGTCTGGTGAACTTGTGTAGAGCAGATCACTATGTCCGTAGTGTGCTGGGCCTTCCTTCACAGAAAAATATCAACTCAGCCCTACAGGCCAACAAACCAGCCCCTTCCAATCAACCCTCTTTCTGTGCCTTCTGTTCCTCTTTGTCTCTGCTTCTCCTTAACCGTGTGCTTGTGCGTGTGTATGTGCGCGTGCGTGCGTGTGCGTGCGCATGCACACCCCCTCCCCCACTGGCCCTGCCCCTCTGAGGAGCCCGGATAAATGTACTCCGCCACTGCGCGCCCTTCACCTGGGTGACCACTCTGATTCCTGGAGCTCGGATGCTGAGCGGGGGCGGCTTTCCCAGGGCTGAGCTGCAGACAGGTGGGTAAAGTTTACCTCTCAGTGAGCAGACGCCGGGCCCTGTTAGCCAACAGGCTGAGAGGCCTCCCTTTCTGGCGGTGTGTGCTCTGTTACCTGTCAAAGCTCCTGATCCTTCCCTCGGGGTTTCCCCTGGAATTCAGTGTCAAGCAGTGAGGACATGCCTGCTCTCCAATCTGTCTTTATCCCTCAACATCTCACCTGTGTAATTTTAAGTTGTAAGGCAAGTGTAGGAGACTTCCATCAAGCCCGAGTCTCCCTCTTGTAGGGAAGGGTGCTAGATCCTAAATGGTAGCTATTATTAATGAATTAAGCTGCAAAATGACCTCACTGGCCTTATTTAATTAATTTAGCTCCCCAGTAGGTTAAAGGTGTTCTGTAAATTCTCTTGCTAGTTAGAAGACTGTCGGGCCTCAGAGTCGTTTTTCTCTTCGCTAACTTGTGAATGGCACATAATTAAAAAGTGGTGCCTCTGGTGGACTTTTAGAACTACATAGGAACATTTGACATAAGGTCTACTGCTTCTTTTAGTTATTTTGCAGTTGCTGGGACAAAATGCTGAACACCCACAGCTTAAAGGAGAAGAGGTTTATTTTGGTTCATGTTTTTGGTCCACTGTCAACGTGCTCCAAGGCAGGGACTTATGGCTGGAGGGCCTGGCGGAGGAGAGCTGCTCATCCAATGGCAGTCAGGAAGCAGAGGCAGAAGCCGTCCTGGGTCACACCCAGTGCCCACCTCCAACACTCTCGGCCTTGTCACACCACACTCAGCTCTGAACTCCTTAGTAGGCAGAACCACTGGTGAGCACAGCTCCGCCCACGTCCAATCCTAACTCCCTGCTCCTGAGCACAGGAGAGCTTTTGGGAAGTGTTCCAGTTTAAAAAAGCGTTTTATAAGAGCGCATTGGAGTACACAGTGATTACATTCATCATGGGGAGTGGCACGTGTGTACCACACATCTTAACTCTTTTTGTATTGGGCAACATTCTAAACCATGGCACCTCTTGACAAAGTTCAGAGTTTGAAATACACAGGCCAGTGTTGTCAGCACATCTCTGCCACTTGTCTTGTATAATTGACCTTTGTGCCATTATGGTCTCCATCCCCCGCCCCCAGATCCTGGCACTCAGCACTTCTGTCCCTGTTTGTACGAGTTGGATAATTGTTCTAGATTATTCTCACACAAATGGAACCATACAGTATCTGTTCTTCTCTGTCTTATTTCACTTGGAACAATGTCCTTATGGTTGACTTATGATCCTTGGGAGGATTTGCTCCTTTTCTAGGGCTGAGTAGTATCCCTAGTGTACACGTTCTGGCTTGTCTTTATCCTTTTGTTGTGAGAGCAGTGGGTCATGTCTCAGGGTGACAAAGAATGAGACTGCAGTTGGAGGAGATAGGGTGAAAGCAAATTTATTTAAACATATTAAGGTGAGAAAATAAAAGCTATAAAGGCAAGAGTAAAACTTCCATTAACCAGGAGAAGGTTCAGCGTGGGACCCCCAGGGCTCTGTGTGGAGGGGCCTGGCTGTTGTATCAGCAGTGTGACCTCTTCCCGAGAGGAGACTGCAGGGGCCGGTCTGTGCAGTGTTCACACAGTGTCGTGCAGGGCTGACGCCCTTTGAGCCCAGGCGGTGGATGCACATCTGGTTGATGATTCTGTAAGATCCCTGGAGGGTCCCGCTTGGCAGACTGCACTCTGAGGCGTTGTCCCCCTTGCCTATTAGAACCCGAACTCTTGTCTCCCTTTTACCTACCCATGGCCATAGGGTTGCCTCATGCAGTGGATTAACTACCCAACATCCTGCCCCCCTTATTTCTCCTGCCACCCCGCACTGGCCAGCACTACCCCACTGATCCTCCTGATACTGAGTCCAACCACCCCATTAGACCTGGGTTCGCTGCAGCCTCTGACCATCAAAAGCACTAGATTCTGTTCCCAGCTTCTCCAACTTCATTTCAGTGCCCAGAGCGCCAAGTAGCCCTTGGGCTGTTGCTGTTTCTGTAGCTGAGTGCCTGGAGGGAGCCCCCTCCTCAGCGTGTCCCTAAGTGCAGTGATCCCTTCTGTTTACCCTCTCGGTGGACTGTTCTTATGTCTGTGACCCCGGGGCTGCGAGGGTGGAGTCAGGGAGCCATGGCACCAGGCTCCAAAGCCACATCTAGGAACTTCGGGGTTGGAAGGGTTTATTGATGGTGTAGACTTTCATTCCACAAATGTTTCTGAGCACCAGCTTCACACGGAACACTTTTCTGGAAAGTGCAGATAAGATCCGAGCCTGTCTCATCCACAGCAGGATGAATGTACCTGGGGACAGGTGCAGAAGTAGACTTCGGTTTTCTCCAAAACCACTAGCAGTGCTGAATTGCCCCAGATCCTTTGCAAAGTTAATGTGCTGCAGTTTCTGGACAAATACTACTTATGCTCCCCCCCCACTTTTTTTTTTTTTTGGTGGTACTGGGGATTGAACCTAGGGCTTAACATTTAGCTACAACTCCAGCCATCTTTCAATTTTTTTTATATTGAGGGAGGGTCTTCCTAAGTTGCTAAACTACCCAGGCTGGGCTTGAACTTGCTGACTTCTGAACCCAGCTTCCCAGAATGCTGGGATACAGGCCTGTGCCACTGCACCGAGCTCCACCGGTGGTTCCACTGGGTACATCTTCAAAGATAAAAAGTCCAGTGTTCTGGCCTTTCTGCTTCTGGTGGTAGAAAGGCAAGATCTTCCAGGAAGACGCAGTTTTTGGGCAGGTGTGGGCTGGCTGGCGGGTACTTCATCCCTTCTAATTGGTCGTACAGGAAGCATGGGCGGGGTTTTGAGGAGCCCCTCCTCCTCCAGGTTGGTGTGTCCCAGTGTAGCCTGCGGAGTGGCTGGAGCTGAGCTGGGCCATGGTGTCTGTCAGGCATCTTACAGGAAGTTCGCAGACTCTGCCTGTGGAGCTGTGGTTCTAAGTGTGGTCTCAGGCCCAGCAGCGTCAGCACCACTAATTATCCCCCCACCCCAGATCTGTAAACCAGAAACTCGTGGGCCTTCCTGGTGCTGCGGATGCTGGCTGCAATTTGAGAACCACGAGCACCTCACCACTCATAGTTTCTAGGGATCTCAGCCTACTGCGAACTCAGGTGCCTGAAGCAGTTTAGAATTCCCGATACTTCCTGTTTTACTCACGTGGTTGCTTGGCAAGGGACAGTTGTGTGCTGTGAAGCACTGGCCGACACACGTCAGGAGATGCTGTGTGTGTAGTGGTGTCTGCGACTGAGGACTATGTCAACGCAGGAGGAATCGTGAACTGACTTTATACTACTTACGAGGGCTAGTGTTTGGTTCACTGATTTGTGAACTTCACATCCATGTTCCTTTCTAAGGCTGAATCTCTCTGAATGTTTGATCACAGCTGGAAAGACATTGGCTGACGGCGTGTATTAGTGCAGTTCAATTACAGCAGTGCCCGTGTTGTCTCAGGAGGCCATGAGTATGATTTACAGACACTCGTAAAAGGCATGGAGGGGTCTGAGTGTCCCAGGGACCCTGCCACCGGGTGCATCTTGAGGCTGCATCTGCGGCTCCTATTGCTGCTCCTGTCTCCACTGTTCGGTTCCCTCTGCTTCACAGCAGAGAATCAGGGCAGTAATTCGTGAGGAGCAGACAGACTTTTATTTCTTACAATCCCAGAGGCTGTGGACACCAACGCTGAGGGTGCTGCCTGTGGTGAGAGAACTTCCTGCTGCCTGATGAGCATGGCGGAGAACACTGTGTCAGGAGAGAGAGGGACAGAGAGAGAACAGAGGCAGAGGGACAGGAAGAGACAGACTGAACTTGCATTTGTGATAAAACGACTCTCATGAGATGAATCTGCCCCTTCATGGTTTCAGTCACTTTTCTGTCACTGAAACAAAATACAACATCCACAGCCCCAAGGAGAAGTTGACTCTGGCTTAAGGTTTCCGAGGTTTCAATCCGTGGTATGTTAACTCCACAGCACGAGGACATAGTGGAAGAAAAGTGGGCCCAGCTGACAGCCAGGAAGCAGAGAAGAAGAAGGGCAGAGCAGGAAGAAGAACGCACCTTCCAAGTCAGACTCAGTGGTCCCCTCCTACCTGGCCCTGCTGCTCACCATGTTCAGCCAGGAATTCCTCCGTGGATGAGTCGCTGAGGAGGGCAGCACCCCATGATTATGTTGCCTTTGGTGCATGAGACACTGAAGACAGTTTGGAGCTAAACCATATGATCTGCTAACTCATGATCTAATTTCACCCCAGACCCAGTGCTGAAGACTGTACTCAGGGCCTCACACGTGCTAGGCAAGTGCTTTCCCGGTGAGCTGCACTCCCGGCCCCTTATTACCTCTCAGAGGTCTCATCTCAGCATGGTTTTCCTGGGGATGAAGTTTCCAACACATGAACCCAAAGCGACGCATTCTCTGCGTGGCCATCTTTTCAGCAGAGGCGACACCAGGTGCGTGGGTGCATACAAAATGAGCATCAAGGTTTGGGACATCTGCGATGTGATTTAAATGATGACATGGGAGAGTGAGCCTTGGGAGCCATCAGGCTGTTGCTTGAAACAATATAATGATCCGGTTATTGGGTGGATTATGAGTAAGGAGATTCCATAGGGCTTCCTTTGAGTTGTGACTCAGCAGATCTTTGTTTCTCGACATTCAGACTTGTCAGATCTTGATCTGATCTCTTCATTCATCTTGGGTTTTGACATTACTGTTGTGAGACTTTTCTTCGGTTTATATTAACTATGTCCCCTAAATAGATCGGACTATCGTGTAATGTTTTTATATTGCTTAGATTGTCATGTAAAGGATATGAACAGTCCCATTGCTCTTGTGGATTAGACAGAAATTCATTACTGGGAGGACAAAGGGAAGATTTCCGGCCTCACCACCATCACTTATTGGCTTAGCAGCTTCCCACAACTTTTAAAATAATGACAGACAAAGTAGGGTTAGCAGGTCACATTTTCAGTACTTTGATGCCAATTGCCAGTAGATCTTATTAACATAATCTGCATATATTTATGGTAAAGCATTTTACAGACATGATACCTTGAGGCTTCATCAGTGTTAGTAATATACTGGCTTTACTGTATATTTATTTCTAGTTTTATTCCCAGACAGAGTACAGATTACTCTCTGTACAAGGCTGATTAACTACAGCCTGTGAGCCAGATCCGAACTGGTGCCTGTTCATGTCAATAAAGTTTTATTGGCACACAGTCATGCCCATTTGATTATACATTTTGTGTGGCTACTTCTGTGTTAAAGTAGCAGGGTTGAATAACTGACAGAGGCCACATGCCCTCAAAATAAAATATCTTTACTGTGTGTGGCTTTGGAAACAAAGTATAGCAACTTCTGCTCTTTTCTGTCTTTTCGTGGCCTCAATCAAGGCAGTGTCTCAGGACTTGACAAAGATTTATTTGTAAACACTAACCCAGGTCAAAGATTTCCTCTTTCATGTTGTTGCTCTGTCACAGGTATCAGTAAAGCTACAGAAGTGAAGCAGTAAGCACGTCACCTCTGTCAAGACCCACCTGCCAAATGAACTCACAACTGAGACCCAGTCACCATTGGCGAGGAAGTGGGGGATGTAGGGGGTAGACACTTACCCCATAACAGGTGCGGAGTCCACAAGGCCATTTTGACCATGAACCTTGAGCTGGTGGTCATTTTCCTGCATAGTGCAGTTGCCCAGTTCAAAACCAAGGATTTGAAAAGATGATCATTTCTCTAATACAGAACCACCTAAAGGAATCAACAAGTATAAGCAGAAGCCTGTAAACTGGAGGACAGGAAAGTGCCTCCTGCTTTTACACACACTGGAGCCTTGCAAAATCACATTTCACCGACTGGCGGGCTGGCAGGTTCTCTTGCCTGTCGTGAGAAGCCACACAAGGAAGCCCTCTGGTGTTGACACACCCTGGGAGTTGGAAGCTCAGATGGGAACTCAAGTAATTGCAGGGCCTCGCTCCTCCTGGGACCTCAGGTTTGCTTATCTCATTCAGTGACCTGATCTGAACACACCATGTGTGATGCATCTGAGAATTAAATTCTAGGTCCTGGGCACAGTGAGCAAAGAATTGCAAGTGTACAAGTATAAGAGGAGAGCAGCTGCATTTATTCAACTTAACAAGAAAGTGTGCTCAGGACAGGTTTGTGTCGAAGACACAAAAAGTGGAAAGAATGGGAGGGTGGGAGTGGGGGCATGGGAAGGGCAGAAAGAAGGAAGCTCTCATTGGATCTCCTGAATATGATTGACAGAGATGATTGATAGGGAGCTGAGTCATCTCAGGAGCACCTTAGTAGGCAAATCTTTCCCAGAATCCACTGTTTTAATCACATGCATGATAGGCAATCCTAATATGGACCCCTAAGGAACTTTGAGTGGAGAAAATGTTGCTGATGGGCAGACTATGGTAACTAATGTGTCTGTACTCTGAGCTGCAATGATTTGCTGGGTCTTTGTTATTTTATTTTCTGCGTCTCTTAAAACACTGGAAGGTGTAGTAGCCCTGGAGTATTGCCTAAATTCAAGTAGGTGATGGGGAATGCTCTCTGCCCCAGTGGTGCTCCTGTACTAAAGCCAGCTCACTATGGATTGAAACCTCTGATATCTTGAGCCATGGCAAACCTTTCTTCCTTGAGGTTGTTTTTCTCAGGTGTTTGGTTGCACCCATGAAATGCTGAACAACAGAGTGTGTATGTGTCATGTCATTTCTGTCCATTTATTTATAGATATTCAGGTTAATTCCATACCTTAGCAGTTGTGAACACTGCTACAATAAATGTAGACTTGCAAGTGTCTTTTTGGTGTGCTGATTTCATTTTCTTTGGCTTTATATCTGGCAGCAAGATTCTTCCATCCTGAGGTTGGTGTTTAGTTGCTTAGTTTTTGTGGGAACTGCCACACTATTCTCCAGAGTAATTATAGTGATTTACATTCCTCCCAGGATTTTACACCATCTTTATTATATGTTTTGTTTTTAAGGAGGAGAGGTTTATCTTGGATTACCCAAAGCACACTGCCTGTGTCCTGGGCAGGGGTTACTGCGAGGGCGCTGCTCTGTCTGGTCTCTGGTTTATCTGGGAATCCTACTGAGGTTACGTGCAGATTAATCATTCCGAAGGTGGAGTCCCGGTCCTCTTGGGTTGCTCAGAGTGGCCAGGGAGTTAGCAAATCTCAGTAGTAGCTGTTGGCCACCAGTCCCAGCCCTTGGTACTGACCGTGCCAGGTGGGTGGCCAGGCTTCCTTGCTGCAGGCCTGTTTTCTTGGAGTTCTGCTCTGTAAAGTGGCTGCCTCTCAACTGTCCCTACGTCATGTTCACATAAACTGAGTCTGCCTTCCTTTACTCTCTGTTCTTTACAGTTTGTATAAAGACTTCCAGCTCTACAGAGCTCATTTCCTGTGTACCTCGGCCTGTCCTCTGAACCATACCTCTGCCTGGGTTCCCCATCTACTCTCAGGCAGAGGCAGCTTAGCCTGAGAACCCGCCATCCCTGCTTCCCTAGACCCTCAGCTAAGCAGAAGTCAGAAACAGAAAGTGGGAAATGGGAGGTGGGAAGAAGAAAGCCGGAAAAGGTATGGCCATTTATGCTGCTTGAAAGTCCTTCCCTGAGGCTGGAGGCTAGGTGAGGACCCAGGGAGCTTTTACCTGGCATGATCATCAAGTCTGCGTAGCACCCTGGCCTATAGTTTACTATAGTTGGGACCTGGAATGTTTTTGAAAGGTTCACCTGGCAAAGGCTTGGTCCCCGGTCGGATCCTTTTGGAGGAGGTAGAACTTTTAAGAGACAGGGTCCAGGTGCCCTTGAAAAAGTAAGGGGTTCCAGTCCCTTATTCTCTCTTTGTTCTTTTCTTCTTCCTTCCTTCCTTCCTTCTTCCTTCCTTTCTTTCTTTCTTTCTTTCTTTCTTTCTTTCTTCCTTTCCTTCTTTCTTTCTTTCTTTCCTCTTTCATTTGTTGAATGTGTTCTGCCACATGTTTCAGCCATGATGTGCTGCCTTACCACAGACACAAAGACTAGAACTTCTAAACCTGTGAGCACAAACAAACCTTTTCTCTTTATAAGTTTATTTATTTCTGCTATTTGTTATAGTGACAGAAAGCTAACAAACACAGGGGTAAACTGTAAAGAATATTAGAGGAAATTGTTGATTGAAATGTTCATTTCCGGTACTATAGAAATAATACCATAGGAAAGAAAAAGATATTAGGGATCTATTATAGAAATCATGTTAATAATGATTAATTGAATGACAGATTAGGGTAGTGTAGAATGTACACTAAAAAATGTCACTTACTTTTGGGACAAATTTTAGTGATAGGAGTGAAATACAGCCCCAGGTGTCCTGCCTTTCTAAGTTGTGCTTAGGTAGTTTGGCCCAAAGCTAACTAACAGACATTAGGCTGTGAGAAGTGTAGCGTTGTTTTATCAAGTATGCAGTTTGTGTGTCTTCCTGTCCACAGCTGACATGTCATGGAAACCCTGAAGGCAAACAAAACTGTCCAGAGTCATATGGTATTTCACATGTCCTTGAAGACTTTTCTCTGTTGCTGCATTTGAGGGGTGTGTGTGAAGCACGGTACGCTTTCATGCATGTATCAAATAGTGCACATGTGGAAAGAGAGTATGTCTTCAATATTGAGATTTTGTGTAGAAGTTATTAGGAAAAAGATGTCTAAAGAGGCTTACTGAAGAGGAGAGGATGTGGAGAGAATATAGAACAGTGTGACTTTGGACGCCTCTCTACAGCTCTTCTACACAGGAATCTAGAGGTTCACATTTTGAGTTTGCTTCGATCTGTAGAAAGTCTGCCACTGCTAGAAGGCAACATCCACCTGTTTTAGCCACTGCTTGGAAGCCCCCGGAGAGTCTTCCCATTGGGAAGTCGGTGCTGCACTATTATGAAATAACACAGCCACTTACTGTTCACAGCCTGTGCAAACAGCCTCATTATTACTTCATAGTCAGATCTCCCTGGTGATCATAGTTCTGATAATCACAAGATAATATTTCATCAACTCAGGATTCCACTGATTGTAAGATGCACCATTACAGTTTGACACAACACTGGGATGTCACAGATAGTCATGTGTACTGGAGACACAATAAAATACGAGAAAAATAGGCCTTTGAGGGGTGATGCAATATGGAAGCAGCTGAAAATCCCTGAGCCTTTGCCATGTGCTGGGAAAGATTGGGTTTATCTCCTCAAACATTTTTTTTTTTTAAGGTTTTTTGAGACAGGGTCTCGCTTGTGGTTCAGGCTGGCCCTGGGCTCAGCCTCAAACTCACATCACAGCAATCCTCCTGCCTCTGTCTCCCGAGTGCTGGGATTACAGGCGTGAGCCACCACTCCTGGCACTGTGGTATGTGATACTGGTTGCTGCTGGGGTGAGTCTCCACACCCAGTATTGTATGTGGTTACCGGGGATCGAACCTGGGTCCTTGCGCTTGCAAGACAGGCGCCGGAACCACTGAGCTAACTCCCCGGACCTCTCATCGAACATTTTTAACAGTGATGAGGACAACTGCGATTCAGACAGGTTAAGTGATGCACACAGATCACATGCTTCCAACATGGCAGGGAAGGGAATGAGCTCTGGGCTCCCAGAGCCCACATCTCAGCACTCTGTGGGCAAAGTTACGTCCTCCTGGGCCCTTGTTCGGCCCCTCTGTAATGTTGCCCTTCTTCCTGGAAAAGCAGATTTGCCTGCCTTCGATGAACAAGTTTCTAGCATGTGCTCTGAATGGAATGTGTGGGTCTTCCCCACCCTGGTCGAGGGATTATTTGAGGGGGGTGTTATGGAAAGAGTGCTCTGGACACCTGGCATCGGCATGTGCCCCTGAGGTGGACCCAGCTCCTCTTGGAGCCAGGCCAGCTTGGTTCCGTTCTGGATAGCCCGCTCTCAAGCTGTGGGAAGGTGAGTGCGGTTCACCTTCCTGACTCTTGTTTCCTTCTCCAGGAGCCTGTTGGAGTTGGATCGGATTTTGTGCACCTTTACTTGCATGTTTTGTGAGTGAGAAACTTTTGGTGGCCACACCCGGGGTCCTGGATTCCTTTGCTCTTCAAGCGGGAGCTGAATATTTTTCTGGGGTTGGAAAGAAGAGTGTGCCTTGTAAATGCTTCTCTAACAGGCTCAGGGAGGCTGTGGTGTTAAACTTTTGCTTCTGACAGGGTCGCGGCCTTCTGCCTGGGGTTCAGTGCAGGGCACAGCTGTGATCATAATCTTTCCCTCGCTTTTGTCGTGACTGCTTTTGTGGAAAGCATCCTGGCTGAACAGGACGTATTTAGTTCATTCAGCCAGGGCGCTTCGTTAATGGGATAGAGATAACCAATTGTGTAGTTTATATTAGACTTGAGGATTTGGCCTCCCTCAAGAATATTATAAACGTAACTTATTGTTGGAGGCTCCATTGCTTTTGGGTAAATACAGAATGTGTTTTCTCTTCCCCTATTTCAGTGGGCAGTTTTTCAAATGGACTGTAACCAGAGCTTCCTATGTTTGCGTTGGAGTCATCTCGGGTTTACATCCAGAAAACCTAATAGAAATGTGAGCTGCGCACAATCACACAATCGGGTAGAAGCAGAGAAATGAAAAGAGGTTGTTTCCTGAGGATTTTGCAGAACAATGGTGTACGGCTGCCACTTGCAGAAGGTCTTAGCAGTGGTCGGAGGGGGGACGAGGGGGGTCTGTGAGGCCCTGGTGGGCATTAATCCCTTGAAGGCCAGTCCTCCCACGCGGGTCTCAAGCAGACCAGGGTGCTTTGCTATTAAGAGCCCCCCCTTTTTTTTCTAAACTCAGCGTGTTATTAAGCTGTTCAAGATTATTCTAAACGAAACCAGAACAAAGCAAACTAAACTCTCCTAAGACCAGATGTCTCCCAGAGCTTATATGATAATATTTGTCATTTTGGCAATTTGTGGATGGAAAAACATTCTATGTTTCTTGACCATGCAGTGTACAGAATACAGAGGGAATCTTCCTTATCATGCTTTCGTTGTTTTAGTTTGCTGGATAAATACTGTCAATGAAGCAGGTGAGTTTCGGTTGAGAGCTGTCGTGGGGTCATCTCTGTTTCTTGCTGGCCTTGTGCATCTCCATGCATTGAGCTGGAAAACCATTCCTCTCATCCTCCAGCTTGGGGTCCCTCAGTACCAGCAGGTCTTGTTCATTCCCAAAGAGCTACTTGCTCGCGTTCTTCCCAGCGCGGTCAGTGACTCACTCCATGCTGGAAGGTGGAAACTGGCCAAGAGGGAGACTTTGTATCACAAGAACTGGCAAAAGTCACTAATTAGACCCTCTCATCCCCACAGCTGGGAGCCAACTGCTAAATGTTGCATACCTCCAGGGCCCACTGCTGTTGATTCTCTGTGCTTCAAAGTCTTGATGATAGGTGACAGCAGTGGACAGAAAGCCACCATTGAGCACATGGACCTGCGGCTTCAGGAACATGTGAAGAAGACTGTCCCGAGCCGGGCTGTCCCACTATGTGTGCTCGTGCAGGTGCTGTGTGTGCAAGTGTGTCTCTGTGTAGCTATCTGTCCATCTATGTTCACAAATGTGTGTGTCCTTTTGTGCTGAAGTTGGTGTGTGCTCCCATGTGTGCCCAAATGTATTTATGTATGTGCATACAGGAGCTTGTGTGCTGATTTGAGGGCACACACATGCATGAGTGCATATGTACATGTGGGGCTGTGTATATAGGAGGCACACACATATTTCTGCACCCCATGGCACACCAGAGCATGCCCAGTAGCCTCTTCCTCTTGCAGCACATTTCCACCTTCCCCAGCCTATGAGACTGGGCTGGTCTTGTCCACCAGCTGCTAGGCAAACAGTGGCTGGAGCCTCACATGCAGAGGGAGACTGAGGAAAGGGCTTGCCAAGGACATGCGATCAGGCCACTTCTCCCCACCCCGTCCTGTTCCTTGTCTCCCTCATCCCTCCTTCCTTACCCTTGAAATTAACATTTAGGGGGCTCCAAAGAGGAGGGGAAGTGGCCGGACCGGAGGCGTTGGGGAGTGCTTGAGGAGGGGAGTTGTGCATTTGATGGCGCCAGTGAGGGTGTCTGTGGACCAGCTGTGGGTGTCAGAGCCTGGGCGTCCCTCGGACCTTCCAAAGGCTTCTGCCTTGGACTGGTGCAAATGTAAGCTGACCTCAAGAACTTGTGCAGCTCTTGGTTTTTTAAGGCTCTGCATCCACAGCTGTGCCCAGGGCTGGAGGCTTGAGTCAACCCTGAGTTAGAGATGGGCTGGCGCTGCCCCAGCCTCTTCTGTGTGCCAGTGCTGAAGCCAGACCCCTGAGCCTGACGCTTGCTTAGGATTTGCCTTCTCCTGCCCACGGCCTATCGTCCTGATGCAGATGCGCCAAGGAGGGCTGCCCAGGCCCGGCACCCCTGGGGAGACTGAAGTCCTAAGAGGAGAAGTAACTTGCTCAGAATCCCATAGCTGGGGAGTGGCAGGAGCAGAACTGCAAGACACATGTCCAGGCTCTTGGCTAAATCTGTATTCTGCTTCTCCAAGTCAAAAGCAGCATTTTGGTTGACTGATCAGTTTCTGTCTTCTTCACTGTAAATTTGTCTGTCACAGTTTCTCTTCAGTGTCTCCCACTGTGATGATGGCTTTGTCCTCAGCCTGTGGCCCTGCAGGGAGGTGGAGCCCAGGGGCAGGAAGTGGGTCCTGGAGGGGCTGTTCCGAGGGTGCCTCTCTCTGTCTCCCGGCAGCTGAGACGTGAGTGGTTGCACACTCCACTCAGAACCACGCAATGAGGTTGAGCAGCCACCACTGAAGCCATGAACCAAAATAACTCTTTCCTTCTCTCAAGCTGTTTATCTTAGACATTTGTGACAATGACGGAAATCTGAATGAAGTGTGTAGCTCAAGGAAACCACAGAACCCTTCCCAGACTGCCTTGCTGTGGGCCTGTGGAGCCTGGAACACCAGGCCCACTCCATGACCTGACTCTGTAGACCCAGAGAGCAGCCCCGGGATGAAAATGCACCCAATAGTGGTGCCCAGGGCTGCTCTGATTGGCTGTCCTTGCTGGCTTCTGTATCAAGGGTGCACACCTTCCAGCAGAGCTAGCCCACAGGGACAGAACAAAGACTCAGTGAAGATGTCCTTTTCTTCCCCGTAACACTTGTTCTTCTGGCATGACTCCCATGGTACTGCCTTCTAAAAAAGAGGAATACATTTGAAGTTTCCAACTTTATGAATTTTATAATTTTCTTGTGTTTAGTAAATGCGCAGGCTAGCTCCACCCTTCCTCCTAGTGACAATAGTTCTAAAGATAGAAGTTCTTTTTTACTCCTAGAGAAAGCTGTTTTCTTACAGTAAACAAGAACACTCATGTGACTGGCTTCATTGTGAGATATCCATTTCCTTCTCATTTGTTTACTGCGGCTAAATGTTAAATTAAGTGTAATCTAGCATTTCATGAACTATTGACTAGTTGTAACTAAATAATTAAAATATATTTTCAATCATCTGCTTCAGATACTATATTTTTCTGATAGTTCATTTGAGCTTTGAGTAGGTGAATATCAAGCCTTGGATGATTCTATAGTTCTGAGGAGGCTGGCTGGAAATGATAATGCTCCTTTAGAGTGTAACACAAAGCATAGATGATTCTTTTTCTTTTTTACTTCTGTAAAAGGGGTATTGTTATAAGACACATCACAGATGGACCTGAAATCTGCTTTCTCCATCAGAGTTCTCTAATGTAGGATGAATAAACTCAGTGGCCCTCAGAACGCATCAGAGGTGAGGTGGGGGGGGGGGCTGAGCCTGAATGAGCAGAGACCTGGACATGTCTGTCTGCTCCCACAGGCCTTTGCTTTGCCGTGCCAGGGTCCCTGCTAGCCTGGGAGGAGATGAAACATCATGCATGGTAAAGCCCTGTGTCTGAGCCATCATCAACCTCTCCCCAGCCTTCTTGCCAGCTGACAGCAGAAGCATGAGCCTGACTGTGATGGGAAGCTGACTCAGTAATATCAATGGTTATGGCTTTTTTTTTGAGACAGGATCTCACTTTGTAATTCAGGCTGGCTCTGAGCTCACATGTAACCCAGGCAGCCTTGAACTCACAGCAATCATCCTGCCTCTGTCCCCAAGTGCTAGGATTACAGGTGTGAGCCACCACGCCGGGTATTATGGTATGTGGTACTGATTGCTGGTGGGTGTGAGTCACCATGCCCAGGATTGTTGTATGTGGTTACCGTGGATCAAACTCAGCACCTTGCGCTTGCAAGGCAGGCACCAGAACCACTGAGCTAAATTCCAAGCCCTCAGTGGTTATAATTTTAAGGAATTTATAACTACAGAGAAGTTGATTATTTACTGATAAGAAACTGAGTGCACTTGCAGTACAATAAACATTTGGTAAATACAATGAATGTTTGTTACTTCCTGTTCAGGGTATAAGACAAGTTCCAGGTTTCTGCATGAAATGTGCTGTCCTTTTTGGCCACTCTCCTCTCTCATTCCTGCCTGGCTCTGTTTTCTGCTCAGCACAGTACCAGTCAGTATTCAGTCATCTATTCTGCTGTTGAGACAAAATACTCAAAGGAGGCATTTATTTGGCTCAGTTTCCTGAGGGTCAGTCCATGGTGTACTGGCTCAAAGGCAGAAATAACATGGTAGAAGGGCCTGGCGGAGAAAAGCTGCTCACCCCAGGGATCCAGGAAGCAGATAGGGAAGGGGGGAGTGGAGGACAAGAACATACTCCAGGAGTGTATGCCTGCAGTGAGCCTCTTCCAACAAGGCCCCATCCTAGAGCCCATTAAGCCATGAACTCCTGAGTGGATGAATCCTCCAACAAGTACAGCACCCCATGATCCAGTCTCCTTCTATGTGCATGGCACTTTGGGGCACATATTAGATCTAAACCAGAACAGCCAGCTTTATAAATACTGAGCACCCTTCATTTTCTGCTCTTCATCCCCAGGAGAGTTCAAGCACAAAATCTAGAGGGATTCTCATCACAGAAGAAGGAGCAGAATCTGTGAAATTCCTGGAACCAGAGTAAAGGTCACTCAGTTTCAGGCCCGTTATTTGGCCTCATCTGCTTCCTTCTATTCTTTAGCATGGCCATCATCAGCAGTCATCCCAGGCAAGCCTGAAAGTGTGGGGCACAAAGGGGGACCCTGATTATTTGTTGGAGTGGGATGGAGTTTGAGAGAAGCTGGGTTGAAGCTGAAGTTTGGATTGGGCCTCAGTTGTGCCACCTCTGTTCAGTTCGACCTTGGCCCGAGCAGTTCTCCTGTCTGATGTGTTTCTTCTGTGAAATGGGAAAATTATGTCTACACTACTTGTCTCCTGCATCGTTGTTAGATGGCGTGCATGAAAATGCTTTGTGCACTTGAAAGGGCCTTGTAATGCAACATGAGGCATCATTGGGCTTGCTCCTATTTCAAATTCACAGTGGGGACAAGATCAGGGAAACTGGTAGGAGGTCCAGCGTTGCCAGCTGGGATGGTGGCTTATTTGCTCATCAATAAGAGAAGCATTCCGATGCATAGCAGGAAGGACCTGGAAAGCATCAGAAGAGTGTGTAGAGAAAGCTGATGAGCCCCACGTCGGGATTCTGGGTTGGGGTTTGGAGACACGGGCTCCAGGGAGAAGCAATGCGTCCACTCTAGAACTGGCAGCATGCTTGGGAGGCATGGGAGGTCTGCTCATCTGGAACCAAACACGATGGGTTTGGCACTTGGTGAATGCAAAGCCAATAAACACAATCAAGAGATGAAAGCAAGAAGAAAGCATCCAAGAGGGAGCATGTTGGGGAACATTCTAAAAGCAGAGTGTCTCTGCCGTGAAGAAGACAGCTAGAGACTCTTACTGGAGAAATATACATATTCATATAGGAAAAAGACTTCATCACATATTCCTGAGCATGCTCAGTTGGAGGCTGTACATTCTACTAGAAAATTGTCCAGAGAAGTAAGCAGGTGGGCTATAGGTCACTTTAAAAAAGTAAGTCAGAGAGACTGGGGATTTTGGCTGGTTCCTTAGAAGGCTCTCTACAAGGCCTCTGCTGAAAAGAAACCAAAACAAACCAATTCTGAGGGACATTAACAGTCCCTTGAAGGGAGAGTCCTGCAAGCATAAGTGAATGTCCTTAGAAGTACCAGTCCCTCAGCTAATTCTGCTAAAAGGAAGATGCCTCCTGGATGTGTAACGTGCTCTGGTGAGGAAATGGGAACCCCCTTCCCAGGCTAGTGAAGAAAACAGTGAGAGGTGTAGCAGGGAGGAGCAGAAGCTTTTCATGTAGACCAAACAAAGTTATACCAATTAGGATGCTAGTAAGAGACATGCTAATGAAGACCGGTGCAGGCAGGAGTTCCGCATTCTCCCCGTAAGCAGAAATCCTGAGACAGCAGTGTGCTGGGATTGGTTAACTCAGTAGCTCATACAGTCCCTAGATCACCATCCATCTTATCCCCCCCTCTCTGCTACCCTGGGGGATGGGTTGGTTTGTGCCCACACAGTGGCTTCTCTCCTGAAAAGGCTACAATCCTATGCAGGCCACACAGATGAGGAGACTCTCCATCCCTTTTCAGGAGTGAAGAGTAATTCCCCAGGTGTTCTCAGCCCATTCCCAGGCCACCACACTTGATCAGGACTTCATTCTCTCTCCCAAGCTGAATAAGTCAGGATTCTCCAGGGAAACAGAGCCAACAGAAGTCGTATAGCTAGAGAGACAGACATGTGTGTTGCTACATTGTGATAATATAGGAGAATGGGCTGACATCATCAAGGAGATTCAGATATCCCAGATCTTCCATTGGAGACCCTGGACAGCCCCTGGCAGCAAATTCTAGTCCACGTTGGGAGCCTGGAGAGCAGTGTGTGACTCAGACAAGTAGAAAGAGTATGGGGCACTCAGACTTCTGTTTCATTCATAAACTAGATGGGGCTCACACTTAGGGAAGGCGGCTGCTTTGCTCAGTCTACTGATCCAAATGTCATCTTACCCTACTATAGACACACTCAAGATAATGAGTAACCAAACATCTGGTGCCTCGAAGCCCAGTGAAGCTGCAGTAAAATGAACTATCACACAAGCTAAATTAGCCACCAGTAAACAGAGTAAATGATTACAACTGGCTGAGGCTGCTCAAGATATACTCTGGGGCTGGAGAGAGAGTTCTGCTGCTGAAGACGAAGGTCTTCGCACCCTTCGATATAGCTGAGAAGATGGCTCCTGGCTGGAAGGCCCATATCCAAAGGTCTTTCATGCTAAATGTGTTCAGTTGGTTCCCAGGGGCCAGCCTGGAGCAGAGAAGCCTGTGCAAGGAACTCAGGAAGGACACATACTCTCTGGAGAAGCGAGGCTGTGTGAGCTGTGGGTCTGAGTGGTTTTATTTACAGCTATAATCTCAAGCCTCCTCCTTTTTCTTATAAGTGACTCAACTTTATCCTTCTTTATAGCAGAACAATATTCCATTGAATAGAAATACCACATTTTCCTTATCCATTCATTTGTTGGACTTGCTATTATGAGTTGAGCTGCTATAAACATGGGTATGCATTATCACTGTACTATGTCTCAGTTCTTTCAGGAAGATGCCTAGAATAGCGCTGGGTCAAATGGAATCTAGTCTTGATTTTTAAGGCATCTTCTATTGATTTCTAGTTTACATTCTCCCTAACAGCACTTGAGATCTTAGGTTCTGGGACATGCGCTAGGGGAAGGCACACACATTCAAACTGTACACTTGTCAGTTGTAATAATGAATTTGCTCCCAGACATTGTCAAAAGGTAATCAGTATATTAAGTATCATTTTTTTTTTTTTTAGGTTTTTTGAGACAGGGTCTCGCTTTTGTGGTTCAGGCTGGCCCGGAGCTCAGCCTCAAACTCACATCACAATCCTCCTGCCTCTGCCTCCCGAGTGCTGGGATTACAGGCGTGAGCCACCACGCCCGGCACTGTGGTATGTGGTACTGGTTGCTGCTGGGTTGAGTCTCCACACCCAGTATTG
>PVIR01021988.1:0-28748 GCA_004026965.1 Petromus typicus
GCTACTGGGGGATGAGGAATTCATCGTGTCAACTTTGTTTGGGATATGATTCAACATAAAGCAAAGAAACAAGAACGGTTAATATGTTCATTACTGAAGTATTTCTTTTATTGCCTTGGTTTGAATCTTGTAACATTTTTTATTTCTTTGTGATCTGCAACATTCATGGTATAATATTAAAATAAATTCTGTTTTTACTATACATATGTGTCTTTACTTAAAACTTCATTTTGCTTTTCTCACTTCCATTTTCTCTAGAAAAGGACATTTAACTCTTGACATTACTAAATCTTTTGCTTTCTTTTTCAAAGGGCCTGTAGGTGGTGGTAACTCACTGAGATGACAGCATTGATTTTCCTGACCGCTGGACTCTTAGTCACTCTTTGAACAGCCACTTCTATGGTCAGGGTCGGTAGGAATGTGTCTCATCTTCAGTAGGACAGAAACCAAGAGAGTCAGTATGTGGACAGGACCTGGGACGGGGGGATGGGCAGTGGATTTCTTTTCTCCATCTAAACGTGGTTAAGCATGAAGACTTTTAATAAAAGTACTTTTGTAGCAGTGAAAATATTCAAACAGTATTTCATAGTAAAATGTAGAATTTAAAATAATTTAGTCGTTTAAAATAAATTCTAATGAGAACATATAATATATTCTGTATAATCTTTTTCTAGTTTTCATATTTCACATTCTCCTCCTGACTCTCTACTTAGTATTATTAATATTGTACATTTCTTTCACATTAGCATCACATTGTTTGTTTCCTTTTTTTCCATATATCATTCATTGTGAATATTACTTGACAGGAATCTGAATTGTTGGAATTTGGGTGTGGCTGAATGTAATATGGCA
Source organism: Petromus typicus (assembly GCA_004026965.1). Taxonomy (NCBI): domain Eukaryota; kingdom Metazoa; phylum Chordata; class Mammalia; order Rodentia; family Petromuridae; genus Petromus; species Petromus typicus. Next base: position 853 of record PVIR01021988.1, read on the forward strand.
ACAGAAAATCCCATTCTAGCAAGATTAAAATATTTTCAAACTGGAAGAATTCAGTCCACAAATCATATCATGCTTCCCTGGCCAGGGACCATGCTCATTTTGAGCTATTTTCCACATTTTAGGGCTTCCAAGGTCACCACATTTTTCTATAGGGCTCTGGGAACTCTAATTAATTTATTTAGCTCTGACTCATATATGTTTCTTTGATAGAAGTGTTTCATTCCTCTGGATATATACAATTTCACTTACTTCTGCTTAGCAATGGACTCCCACATTTACTTAGACAATTTGCATAAATACAAGTCAGGTGGTTATCTTTGTGACTTATTTTGTTAACAATTGGTCTGTGAGGCACAATATCAATGTAGATTTAAATCAAAACTATGTAGGATGATACAGAAAGATTCCTAATATTTATTCTATATTTAAAATATGCACTCTTTAAACACAGTTTATCATCATAATCTATATCCATCTAAAATTATATTTTTACTGAAATGTAATGAATTTTTTATAAGGTACACTTATTTACAAACAATAAATAGCTGTATTAAATGAAAGCTTTCAATACTTATATGCAAAATATTTCAAGCTTTGTTTTCTTAATTCTGAAGAAAATATCATTACTAAAATAGATAATTTAGTGATTTTGAAATTAATGAAGCTTCTAGGTACTTTATTTCTGAAGGAGGAAGAAGTTGTATCCTGAAGTAATCATTTCCTTTCCAATAAGCCTTGTATAGTGTATGTCCACAGAGCATCACCTGATTTGTGAGCATAAAACAATATGGGTGAACATCTGATGAACTGACAGCCAACAAAATTGCTTTAAAAGTGGATGTTGTACCTTTAAGTAATTTTCTTTCAAACTTCTTTGTAGCTTTAATCTATATAATAAAAAATGAAACACTGTAATAGTGTACTACTACTGTGTTTCTGCCTTATTAGACAAGATAAATTGTGTAATCTTTATCCATAGCTCAAAGTGAAGTACAATCATATAATTACCTGTGAATCAGAGTGATTTTGTCTACTCTTTCTGATCACTACCACGTAGAGTTAAGAAATGAAAATGCATAGTAATCCATAGCAATGTCAACCTCCAAAAATTTAAGCCTATCCAATGCATGGCAATGTTTGGCCATGCAGGATTCTGTTGACTGTAGAGTCCTTCAAACCCTTCTGCTCTGCATAGGTCATTTCTCCCTTGGATGGCTCTGCACCTGTTCCTTCTTCAGTACTGAGCACATGTTAACCTTTTCATGTACATGTGGTATAGTTCACTTGGTGAGCTTTAATAGCATAACTGGGATTTCCCACTGTGTGAACCTAGTGTCTAGAATTATATATGCCACACACTCTGAGTACCAAAATATATTCATTAGACAATGTGTTTTCAAAACATTTAGTTTTCTTTAGAGACTTTCCCTTAGAACATGGCCTATTTAGGGACAGTTCTTTATGTGTGGTTTAAAGGAGGAGACTCTTAGCAGTAATGCTTTCTCCAAGATCACACCAAACACAAGAATTTGTGTCAATAAGAAAAGTTCTGGGCCAGGGATTTAGCTTAGTGGTTCTGGTACCTGTCTTGCAAGTGCAAGGGCCTAGGTTTGATCCCCAGTAACTACGTACAACAATGCCAGATGTGGAGACTCATGCCCATCAGCAATAAGTATCACATACCACAGTGCCAGGCATGGTAGTTCAGGCCTGTAATCTCAGCACTCAGAAGGCAGAGACAGGAGGACTGCTGAGTTTGAGGAACTGAGTTCAGGAACAGCCTGAACTACAAAGTAAGACCTTGTCTCCACCACCCCCAAGGAAAAAAAAGCCCTGCTAAAATAGAAATGGTGAGAAAAAAAAATGCTGTTCAATCTTGTTTAGAAATCTCATTATATCATTTTAACTCATGGAAATGTTTAGGGGTCCTTAATTTAAAAGTGTTTGATCAAATTTAATGCAAATTTTCATATTTAATTGCTTATAAGTAATGATTTTATATATCACCACCCTGTTGCTTTGTAAAATATGAAATAATTTTCTTCCTTGTATTATATGGAATTCAGTGATTTTTTTTCATATACTTTCATGGTTTTATGAATGAATAAATGTTTTAAGATAAACAGATAACAGTATGTCCTTACTCTTAAAGAGTAGCATAATGAGAAGGCATATTTAATATAGAAATAAGAAAATAGTATGTGTCCTAGGTAGGCTTCAGCACTCTTGATATTTTCATTGTGTACAATCTTTGCAGGGCTGTGTCTTACACTTATTCCTTTGCTCAAGCTCACATTTAAGAATCAATTATTCACTGAACTACAGTGTAATCTTTTCACTAATGTGTATTTTTTACAATTATTTGAAACTCTAATTCAGTAATTCTTGAAATCTTAGAGTAACATTTTGACTTACTTAAGAAAGATATATAAAATTTTAGGGAATATAAAATCCTTGTAGATTGTATAAATCATTTAAGATTTATATCCATACATATAAATATTCTATCAGGTTCACACTTGGTATTAAGAACTTTAATGTAAAGAGCATATTTCAATCTCCATTTTTCTATGAGGAAAATAAAGTTTAGACCAATTTTTATTTTGCTGATTAAAATCAACTCAGTGGAAAAGTGGACATCAAACTCATCCCATCTGAGTTTTAGTTTAATGATCTCTTCAGTCCACCTATCTCTTTTCCAACACATTGCTAATGGAGATGATCTATCTTTTTTGGATAAGAAATATTTTTCCAATTGTTTCTCAAATTAAGTAGATAAGCCACAATATTAGTTTAATGTGTTTCTTAAAACTGTAAATAAACCCCCATTATGGAGTGCAATCATGATGTGTATATTTAATGTACCAATAAAGATAAAAAATTAAAAAAATGAAGTTATAACTTTAAATAACAAAAAAACTGTAAATAAAGATTTTATTACAGCAAATCCCTGAATATTAAATGCATTAATAATTGACAAAGTTAAACTACCTTCCTGATAAGATATCTTTTGTTATGGTATCATTTTTATTCTGAATTATTGAATAAATACCAACCAATCACTCCCTTTCAATCTTAGGAAATGGTTAATTTAGAACAGGCAACAAGATCACTATCAAATTGTTTGGGTGATAAAATGTGTCAATTTTGTCATGCTGTTAACATAGCCCATTCATCTCTCAAAAAAATCAAGAAATATCTGAATATCTTCGTGATTTTTCACTAGATGCCCTTAAATAAGCCCTAAAAGATGCATAAGAATGCATGAACTATGCTGAATATTATGACTTGCACCTGCAATCTTAAGCATTTAAGAGGCTGAGGCAGGAGGATTACAAACTCCAATCCAGACTAAGCTACATAATGAGTTCAAATCCAGCCTAGAATACAAAGGAAGACCCTGTCTTTACAAAAACAAAAACAAAAACAAAAGAAAAGTTTATATTATCTACTAGTAACTTATCATTGGGAGCCATTCTACACAATTTTGGGGAAAGATCATTTCACAATTAGATTATGATTAGGAATGTGCGAGGCCACAGTGGTCCTGTGTCGCTGTGATGCTTGGGACAAGATCACACCAGATGGAGAGAGAATCCTGGGTATTTGAGAACTGAGTAGAGATGTTTCACCTGGGGAGGGAAAATTCCTTATCAGAGTAACTCATTCCACCTGTTGTTGTAAGACCCTCTCATCATCCTAATCAACATAAATTCCTCCTCATCTAATTTCTTCATCAGCATAAGATCCTCAGTGTAATAAGATTACCACCACTCTTTCAGCCATCTGATGCTTTCTCCAGTTTTAATATCCTCATTAAGATATAACTATTGCTACACTCTAAGTCATCCAAAACTCCCTATGAACCAATAAACTGTGGCAAGCTGGGAGTGTGTTTGACTTTGCCCACTCTGAGGCACTGACCTTCTGGTCCTCCACACACTTTGGAATTGTGGAAGTCTCTATTATCCTTCTCTTCTTAGCCTTCACCATCCCCCTTGTAGGATCACAGGATTGATTGACTTTCAATATGACTGGTCCTCTAGTCACTTTTCTTTTTTTAGTTATTGACATGGAAAATAGAAGTGAATTAAAGATAATTCTTGTCATGAGACATATTAAATAACAAGTATTTTGAAAAACACATACATTAATGTTGCATTTTATATTTATATATAAGAAAGGTCAAAACATATGGAGGGAAATCCCAGTTGTGTCCTTACCAAATAAATGTACTCATTAACGTCGCTTACCTGCTCTTCATCAACTATTCTTATTCATATAATAACATTAATAATGTCTCTATCAAACAAAATTATGATTTTAGTTTTTATATATAAATTCTGCATCCAATATTTAAAAGATTTAAACAAAATTTGTTTCGATAAAATTTTTCAAAGATCTTATCAAAATATTTAATAATAAATATTGTGTTAAAGTGTCTTTACTGAAACTTTCCCCATAAATTTGTTGACTGTCCTTTGGCCACCTTCCCCTTACTCACGTGAGAGCATGTCTACTTGGTCTGCTGTGGTTTTTAATGGGCAGATACCCATCTTTTTACACCAAAATGGCATAGTAGTAATAACATATTAATAATAATAATAAAGTGGTTGCCAGTTCTTTTAAAACACACACAGTTTTCAACTAAGAGGAAAACAATATATATTAAGCTAGATTTGTGTTTTTGTTTGCATACTATACTGGCTATTTTGAGGAAAAATTAATTCACATTGGTCATATGTTAGTACATTGAGTTAAAAATCAGAAATATATTTGAATTGCATCAGAGGGTTCTTTGTTAAGATATCATTTTCAATTTAGAGTGACTTTTGCCCACAATTCCAAAATGTTTACAAACTCTTATTTCTAAGAATCCATCCTGATGATTAGATACAGAAAAAGGGCCCAATATGATGTAATCATGTAATCATCATTGGTTCATTTCTTCACACAGTATTTCAGTGCTTGCTATGCTCAAGATATAGGTGTAAGTTTAGATGCAAAACTTTATTGATTTTGTAGGCATGAGGTCAAGAAATAGATATACTTCTCCACCTCTCTTCGTTTTTGGAAAAATAAAAAACATTGCAGTTAAGAAGCAAGGTGTTATCATGACTTGCTTCAGTCTCTAGAAACCACTCCTCATTTTTCAGATTTGCTCTCACTCTGGCCCCTTACACAACTAATCAACTGATTCTAAACATTGGATTAGTAAGGCTTGTCTTTTTACCATGTATCTGTCTTTTTCCTTCCTTCCTTCCTTCTTTTGTTCCTTTCTTCCTTCATTCCTTTTCTTCTTTCTTTCTTTCCTTCCTTTCTTTTCTTTCCTTTATTTCTCCTCCTTTTTTGGTATTTGTTATGTATTTTCTTATCTTTGGACAATGAAGTCCAGTTCCAGTTTTCCTTTAGAGAAAGAAACTACCAGCCTTTAAACCCAGCCTGTAGTATTAGTTAGGTCCCACACTTCTGCACAGGGTACAAGGGATTCACAGACAGATTGATTTTCTTTCTTTCTAGAATAAAAAACTTGAAACGATTAAATAAGATAATTATGTATATCTCAGCTTGGTATGAAATTGCACTGTGATACTTCTAAAATATGGTTAGATATGGTTGTAGGGGTGTGAGGGTATGTGCATGAGACCATTTTGTTTTATTTTATTTTGAGATAAGTCTTCAACATGTAGCCAGCCTAGCTTTGAACTCAGTATTCTCCTGACTCAGCCTCCCAGGTTCTGGGACTACAGGCATATATTACCACTATTCTCTTTGTTTATCATAAGCCAGGAATGACTATGATTACTGATCTTTACTATGCTGCGTTTTTCTAGACTTTTGTTTTACTTTTACAAGTTCTGCTTGATTCTTCCCATTGATTCCCTTAGGATTGCATTATAAAAAAATTATTTATATGGTCAGAAAACAAGTGACCTTAATGTATACCTTTTTTAATCCAGACTTTTCTAGCCTGACCTCTCATTCTTTTTGAGAATTTTAATTTTAGTTATTCTTGATCTCTTAAAGCAAAGTATCATGGCTACCCTAAAGTGTTCTAAATCCCTCTGCTTTTTGTCTGAACTAAAGTTCCTGCTTTATCTGTTATACGAGTTTCAGTTTTTGGCATCAAATACCACCTCTGTTCCAAGGACAAGATTCCTATTTCCTTCTTCCCAATGGTGTATTTAACTTGTAATAAAGATTTATAAAGCCAACCATGCATAAACTACACACACACAAAAAAAAAAGAAAGATAAGTGCTCTTACAAGAGCTAAAATGAAATTCAGTATCATCTTCTTCTCTTTCCATGAGCTTGTACTTAGCATTCTGGTCTTGGCAGTCAGATTCCCAAGCACATTGTTTCACTGCTAATTTTATGACTTTCAATATCATTCCCTCAGACCCAACATCCTTTCCGTGTCTCCTTCCAGGGTTTGCCTACAGTCACCCTACCACATGTATGCCACCATGATCAGCACTTAGCAATGGATGTCATCCTTTACTGTGCTCCAGTCATTAGGCTAGCATTATGTGGATGGTCACATTAAAGTCCCATAAAATACAAGGTGGAGGAATTATAAAGCTAACTTTATAGATGTGGAAGCTGGTTTAAGTTCTCTGTAGAGGAGAAGTCGTAGAATGTATTTTCTGAGTCAAAGAAGCCACAGCCTAGTGATTGCACTCCAGATTACTACATTTTTTTCATTCTGCTTGTGAGTTTAATGTTTGTGTCCAGGTCTACAAATTATATTGTACCTATGTACTGCATTGTTTTAACTCCCACATGTATGTACTTTAACCTTTAAAAGAAGAGAATCGGATATGACAGGAAAGCTACAGGAAATATAGTACAAGGTGTGGCCACCACCAGATATGTTCAGACAAAGTTCTAGATTTTGATTTACTACTGATATAGATAAAAAATAAAGGCTTCTCTCTGAAACTTAGTTTTCTTACCTGTAAAATTATGATTAACATATTTAGACTGAAAAAATATTAGAAATGTTTTCCCATAGCAAACCCTAAGCAGTTCCTTACTGAATCAATTTACTATAAGCCACTAAATCACTTTCACTGCTATTCATCTCTTATCTCTATGATATATCAGAATTTTTTATCTGTTCAAGATCATATAGAAGATAACCATGCAGTCTCTTACATTTTGCAAAGTAATGAAAATATAATAAATCTGATCTTTTAATGTATACATCTCAAAAATTACATTACAGAATTGAAAGGCATGAATCAGTCCTCAATATAACTATCAATAAGTCAAGGTGCAAAATCCATCTTAGTATTTTGAGGACATTATCATAGTTTGTCTTTAAAATATGTTGATCTTTAGAGCACAGTGTTTTTGTTTTTTCATGCATACTGGAGAGTTGGAAACAAATTTCTAATCGTTTTTGCACTGCACTTTTGCACCTTTCTACCTACTTGTCCCTCGTCCAGACAGAACTCTGCTGCATCATCTTATGTGGTTAAAGTGTGACCAAATGTAATTCAGTGAGGAGAGAGGTGAAGTGACACGAGGCATGAAATTTGAAAATGAATGTCACACCACTTTTCATATTGAATACTTAGCGTTAATTCACAGTGCAGGCAACTTGATGCAAATAGCTTGTTGCAAAACAGAAGAAACTGAGGGACTTTTTTATATCTTTGCAGTTATGGAGTTTTAAAAAATTACTATTAAAAATCATACAGATATTTATCTATTTTCTGAGAGTCAGTGTCTGGCAATTCTAATATATCTTCCTCAATTATATCCATGCTATCAACTTGGACATTGACATATCTGTCACCAAACAGATGCATATTTGTGATTTAGGATGATATCTAATAGAATTTTCTGAAGCTACAATTTGGCTTCTTAATTCTGCCCAAGGCCGCCACACTCCACCTTTCTATCCACTTCAACCTGCCTCTCCACGCCTTTGGCATATCTTTTAACTTTTTGCCAGCTCTAATTTACATACTTCAGGAGAGGAGTTAATTGAACCTAATTGGGTGAACTAGAGAAAGATATACAAAAAGAAGATAAATGTCAAATGCATTTTTGTCTACTGCTAAGATATTTCTAGATACAATTTTCCAAAGAGAAACTTATAAAATTGTTTTATAACAATTAAGCATTCATTGGCTCATTAATTTAGTAAATGAAAGCATCTTTTTTCCTAATTTCAACTATCAGATTAGTTTTGAGCTGCCTCATTTCGATGCTAAGACACTGTATTCCACCCATTGCTGACAAAAAAGAAAATTTCCTTTTGGTTAGGAAGACTTGGTACCTACATGCTTACAAATTGTCTTCATTTCATACATGAGCATTTTAGATGCCTGGTTACAATTTAAGAGTTAAATAAATTATAACTGCAACCTGCTTTTTTGGGAAACATAGATTTATGAGATACATGATGGTGAGAACACAGAGCAGTCTTGCAAAGGGTACATTGGTTTAAAAAAAATGTAGCCTGGAAAGAATTCTTCTCTGTGGGCTACATATTCTAGGCATAGCCATTTAATAAAAAGTTCAACAAGGGCCCCAGGTACTGCAGGTAAGTCTTTGAAGGAACATATGCAACTGGGTGTTTAAATTCTTCTTTGTTAACATCCAGACTCACTTCCTCAAAGCCATAAATCAAGTCCTCAAATGTCCTTCAAAATGTTGGATGAAAGGAATAAAAGTGATACTTTAGTTCCTACCGCAATTCACAGTTAGATGGTAAAATGTAGGATTTGTGGCCGGGCAAACTTTTGATTTTATGGATTTCACATCAAACTCAGTGCTTGCTGATTTATGTTTGGGCACCAATCAGACCAAAGCTTTGAGGCTCTTAGTCCCTGTAAAGCACCAGGTAAAGAATCAAAGGATAAAAATTCAGTGCAAATCATGTTAGTACATTTATTTTAAAGGCATATATCCCTGCATAGAAAGAGAATGTGTTAGCAAATTGCTTGTTCCTTTTGTTAATGTAAAAAAAATTAATTTTTAACAATATGACTGTTTAATATTTGTTTTTAAGTACTATCACCAACACAGACATTTTTCAATGGAAAACTATGTAAATTGTTTAGGTTTTCCTAGTTAAATCAATTTAATTATTTTCACTGAAATATTATTTTTGACCAAAATTTTTTGAACACTAAAATAGTGTTTTTTTATCATGCTCTGAATTATGATCAGAATGAATTTATTTTGCTTCCAAATATAGCACTTTTCCTAGGAAGTAGGCACAAATATGGCTTTACATTTGATTCTCTACAAGATATGTGGTATCCTAATCTAATCTACTATGTTATTAATTATCATCTCATTACTAACTATATTGTACATAAGGTCAAAGAAAAATTTAATTATCAGGAAAAAGAACAAAGCATTGATATTTACCATAGAAGATTTGACTTACACACTGCAGTTCTGTAGTTTGAGAAAAGAATCCATATAAATGTAAATGGAATTACTTTAAACAAAGTGGTGTTTTTAACTACATAGCTGTCCTAAATATTTACCTCAAAAGAATACACATCTATTTAGGATTTGTTGCTGTTTCAAGATTATTAAGGTATGTGACATACATTCTATGTGTCTCTCTGGCAGCCAGATATACACAGGCAGGTAAAAATTTTGCCTCTTAACATATCATAAGTGGTGAAAGAAGATACCAGACTCTTAGTCGGGAGGCAAAGCCCTTTGCTATCTGTAGCAAAATGTCAGCGTGATGTCCACCCTGCTTCCTTGCGTCTCCCAGGTTCCACGAGGCTCACACGGCATGTGATGGATGACAGATGCCTACACATGCACTCTGCTGCATTAGCACCAATGCACACTGACCTGGCAGAATTTGCTGCCTTTACCGTAAATGAATGTCTCTTCCATTTGTGTTGGCAGAGATCTCCACTCATCACTGTGCTGGTTCACTGCAAATACACCAGCAGAAATGGTCTAGGCAAAGAATCAGATAGAGTTATGTGACTTTGGACAAACTCAACAGTATTCTACCTTAGTTATACATCTGCCTGTAGAAATGATGCATCATTTTATCATTTTCATTATTATTTTAAAAGTAATTATTCTAAAATCCAGAAGTCTTATTCTGCCTGGGATGTCATTTCATAGTTAGTGTTTATTCTGAAACAACAGACAAGGATGAAGAAAATCCATGAGGGGAAAAATCGTGTGATGGTGATAAAAAAGGAAATAAAGCTGTGTATATGGCGGTGGGTAAGGGAATGGGAACAAATGAGAGTTCGGGTTTATCATATACTGATACCAATTCTCAATGTTAAGTGTAACCATGATGTGTATATATAATGTATCAATAAAGATTTGAATAAAACAAAGTAGCCCAAGAATTTACCTATCAGACAATACTAACTTTCTCTGTCACCCATATCTTCGGTGCTGTTTTTCTAGTCCTATGAAGACAAGTTCAGACTTCTCTCAGGTCTTGTTATTGTTCTTGTCTTAGTTTAATTTCAGTGAGTTTCATTAAATGTGGATATATTTAGTCTGTGAATAATATAAATAAACTTATGCAGTGATTAGTGATTGCCCAGCAGTGAGATAAAACTGTGCATAGGTTACCTTATTTAATCCTTTAAAAAAGATCATATTATTATGGACATTTCACAGGAGAAAAAAAGCTGAAGTTCTCAGAGGTTAAATAACTTGCTGAATGTCTGTTTGCTCAACAGTAGTGACAAACTTCAGACCTAGACAGAGAATAGTTGGAGGCATTCTCCATATCTACATCTTCAATGTCTAGTATAACAAGAAGAGCCACAAACATTTTCTAAGTGTTCTAAATGGTAATTTAATAGAGCGCCTTTCATTTCATAGATTTGTGTTAAAAACCAATACCGGCCAGAATCTAAGCAAGATCTACATTTTAAAAATTCACCAACATCACATTAAAACCAAAACATTCAGATAAGACAAGAGTAATTATTAGACTGTGACATATTGAAGGTTATCAAATAATTCTTGTTTTTAGAATAACTTTGCAAATTTTTATGCTGAAATAGATATACATTAAAAATAGCCAAAGACAACATTAGCACTAAATGACCTTCATTTTTTTCCATAGTTAGCAATTTTAGAGATGGGGGCCTTATGGAGTACATCATCAGATTCCTCATCTGTGAAATGAGAAGAGCAGTCTATGGAGTCTCAAAGGTCCCTTCCAGCTCCATCATTTGCAAATCTCCTTAATTTGTATCATATGTTTCACTAGTGTACAGCATGTTTTCTTCTAGGTTCGGTTGAATTTCTTTCTTTCTCTGAGTCTATAGACCAGTGCTAATTGTCACACTTAATCCACATACCGATTTGTAAGGGAAAACAATTCATTCAGGGCATCGAAAAGCATCCGCATTTGGAAGAGGGTAGAATGGGAGGCCTGCTGCGCACGCACTGAAACATCTGCTTCCAAAACCTTAAGCATCTGGGGAAGTCATCCTGAGCAAGGGCGTCCCCTGCGCTTTGATCTCCCCACTTCAGCACCGAGGCTCTGCTGGTCCATATGCTTGGGGAGAGCCAGCTTGTTCAACCCATGCCTAAATTTTGCTTTCTCTTTTGTTTCCGCCCCAGAAATTCCACTAGCATCACTCGAATGTATAAATGAAATTACGGTCGCGCTTTGCGCACGAATGAGGTTAGGTATTACATTGATAGGGCTGCATAAGTCAGTTCTGTGCTTTAACAAAAATTAACAAAAAGGGAAAGAGCATAGGAGTAAAGGGTAAACTTTAAAAATAGGTGTAGAAGTGGATTTTAAAAAAATGCTTCTCATATATTTTCTTTAATCCTTTAAGAATCCTGTATGTGTAGCCATAATTACCTCCGTGTTGTAGTTGAAGAAACTGCTCATTAGATAGTTTTGTTTGTTTGTTTTGATTTTGAGACAGGGTCACGCTTTTGTAGTTCAGGCTGGCTCTGTGCTCCACCTAGAACTCACAGCAATCCTCCTGCCTCAGCCTCCCAAGTGCTGGGATTACAGATGTGAGCCACCATGCCCGGCACTATGGTATGTGGTTACTGGGGATACACCCTGGCTCTTGCACTTGCAAGGCATGCACAGAAACCACTGAGCCAAATTCCCTGCCTATATTTTTTTTAAAGCCTGTAATCAGTAAATATGGGTTCTGCCTGCTCCAATCCAAACTTCCAGGTTCAAATGCAGATTTTTATCCGGAGCACACCATCCAAAATGTCTCAAGAGACTGTACATACTCAAAGGATACTTGACTCTCTAAACTAAATTGTACACATATATTAAAGTAAAATATGTTTATGGAATAAAAATAATTTACATGTTTTTTTAATTTAAAGGACAATTTTATTATGTTTGTGTCTTTAAGAACACAAGTGATTCTCAAAAATGATTCAATATTTTTAATATCTTTTTCTCAGTCCATGAAAACAGTGAAGAATGCATGCTGACAATGGATTCCGAATACACAAAAATACCATGAAAATATTTTTCCCAATTCTCAAAGTTTGTCATGATTTCAGTGTGATTAAAATTGATATATTATTTATGTACATTAAAATGGCATTACTTTTTGGATAATGAAGTTTGGCCTTTCTCTGTTGTAAGTTTTAAGTGAAGTTATAGAATTAAGAGTGATAATAAATGTTCCTCATGAGGATTATATCATTTAAGATATTGTTGTAGAATAAAATTTATACTATAATAAAGTTTATAATGTCTGCTTGGTTGTCATATTTTCTAAAAATTGTGTTTTTTTTTTCTTTTTTACTATGTAAACATGCATAATGGACTAAATTTTCCTCTATGGCAATGGATATTTGTTGAATGTTTGATTTGTACTGGAATCTGTGTTTGCATTCCTTTAAATATGTTTGATAGTCACTAATTAGACTTGAAAATAACACTACTTATGAGAAAGGGGATCAGTTTTTTCAGTACCCTTTAGGTAGTAAGACAAATGATTCTTTACTGATTTTTATTCAATTAGTAAAATATATCACCGGAAATCTGAGGTTTTTCAGGCTCTATTTGTCTGCTGTTGTTTCTGCTCTCAAAGACTGGCTTCTTTTCCATCTACAATATGGGCTAACATACAATAGCTTGGAATGAGGACTAAGGAATTAGGCAGTGTGGGGAGAGAAAAGACCTATATCCTTAGCCTCGAGCCATGTATAGAAGGTGACAGCAATCTGCCAAGACTGACCCATTTGGTGTTGCTATTTATGCTTATTTTCACCTGATTATTAAAAACAATCTATTTCTCTTGCTTACTAATAGTACTTCACATAAAAATAACATTTATCAAATGTAGGAAGTGCGTGACTAATGAATTAGAAGCAGAAGTAATTACATAACCAGAAAGGGGGTTAATTTAAAAAGACAGGAGCAATGCTACAGCTGTGATCCCAGCCTTCTGGGAGGCTGAGGCAAGCAGGTCCCACATTTGTCCACAATCTGGGCAACTGGTTGACTTAGCGTGACTGTCTCATTTGTTTATTCATTTTTCTAAAAATGGAGATGTAGCTTTAAAGAAATGCACTTGGTTCAATTCCCAGTGTGGAGTCACAGCAGTAAGGATAACAGCGACAGTACGAGGGGTCAGGCAGATACATTCCTATTTTGTTCAACTATTTTTTTCCTTCTTTCTGATTGGGAACTGAGGATGGCTGTAGAGTTGGAGCTGAAAATACGGAGCTATCAGGAGGAAAATATGAAATATATTCTCTCCTACAGATAGCTGCTGACAAAAGAGAGAACTTACTCTTGCACTGTGTTCCAGAGCTTCAGTACCAGGCCCAGACAGATGGGCACCAATATTCTACATGATTAAACTATTGACAATTATTTACACTGCTATCATTTGAGTTTTCAGTTATATCCATGAAAGTGAAACTAATATTTAAAAAATTTCTCTGGGCCATTCAGAGAGTATCTAGGAATACAATGGAAACCGAATGCCTTGTGTTGGTCTACTACTTGGTACTGTCCATTTGCATATATTTAAAAATCAGGACACTTAACCCCTCATTACAAAAGTCCCATATATCTTCATAAAAGAGATAGTAGGTGCTACTAGGAAGAGGCAAATGGGAAATGAGCAACCCTCCACAATTTTCACTATCGTGTTTATGATCTGTAAGGTATTTGCTCACTTCCCATTAGGATATACTCATACTGCTTTCTTTTACTTTAAGCAGCACATTTTTGAATTATTCTGTATATAAATTACTGAAAGAGTTTTTCATTAAAAATAAATTGCTAGAAAAGGAATCATTATTACAAATCAAATGTCACCAGGTTTTCTTAGAATACCTAGAGTAGACATGAAAATTGATTTTCATGTCTGTTTGAACTTATTGTATATTTCTTCTGTAAGTACATATAAATATTCAAAATCTATTTACCATATTTATTGTCGTTATATCATCATATATACTTGATTCATTTGTATATATAAAAGCTCATGTAATGATTATAATTTTTGTAATTTATAGAAATATTTTTGTTCTTTACTTCCTTCTTCAGAATAGTTTATTTCCTTAATTCATTATTTAAGGGTTAAATGTTTCCATGTTTAAGCATTGTTTTTGTCTCTTTTCTTAATAGAGTAAGCACATTTTGGGATATCAGAAAATAAACCAGTAATATTTAAAAAAAATAAAAACACTCTCATTCTTCCTCTCCTTAATCTATATCACTTACTTAGAACTTATTGTGTGATAAATATGTTCTTAATAGTGAGGTTAAACAGAATTATTCAAAGAATGATGACAGGACAAGTAGTAAACTGTGGGAAATTTAAAAAATAGAACATAACTTCAAAATTCTTAAAAATTACATTAAATGTATTTTTGAGTATCTTGTTTAAAAATCACCATTTGACAAGTATCTGCAATAGCTCTATCAACCTGTCATTTTAGAGAAAAAAAATATAAACAGGTAGTCTTTTAAAAATCATTAGTTATTGAAAGGAAACATCAATTAAATATTATATATTTCATAGTGCTTCATACATGAGACTAGTTGGACACTACGTTCTCCTTGGTGGGCCAGGTCCCAAATGTGCATGACTCTTTCTCCAGTTCTGGAAATAGATCAGTACTTTCATAGAACCTAGTATTTGTCAAGCATTTTTTTTTTTTTCTAATAGCTTAGACTACAGAGTTTAAAAAAAAAAAAAAAAAGATTGAATCCTTCACCTTAAGGAGCTTAGCTAACAGTGGGTGGTAGAGTATGAGTTAAAGTAGCCACAAGCAAGTTCATGTGTTGATAAGTACTTTATTAAAGATAAAAGCAAGTGATATGATGGAGATGCAACAATGTCTAAGGATAGGAATGGAATGAATATTTGATTTGATACTGAAAAGATTAGAGCACACCAGGAAAAGATATAGAGGAAAAACTTCCTAAGCCAAGGACAATCAGGCCTAAGGTCTTAAGAGTGAAGTGAACTGAAATTCTTTTTTCTAAGAACAGAAAGAATATCTGTATCCCAGCAGTGGGGTTGGAGGGTGGAAAAAGTAGAAAGTAGAAAGAAATAAGATTACCAAAAAAAGCTGAAATCAGATCATGTAGGGTATTTTAGGTCAAGGAAAATGTTTGTATTTTACTGCAGTTACATGGAGAGCACTTTGGAATGTAACTGGCAAATGATGTGATCTGATTTATGGGTTTAAAGGATCAGTTTGGCTGTAGAGTCATGCATGAGTCATGCCAGCCCAGTACAGAGGTGGGGACAAGGGCAGGGGTGGGGAGAACTGTCAGGTGGCTGTTATTTCTCAGTCAGAGACATTGGTGATTTTGATTAAGGAAATATATATTTGCTTACTGAATATATACATCTATGAACTAAACAAAAAGATTTATGCCTAAATATACTCAAGAAAACCTATTTTATAGTGCAGAATGTGGATCTAATGTATGCATGGAGGGCACATTGAAAAAAAGAAATAAGGGTACAACAATAATACATATGACAGTGCAAAACTATTGAAAATAACTTCAGGTAAGTCCTACAGACAATGTATCTATGGTTTACCTGAAATACAGAGTACTACAGCACACTCAAATCCACAAAAATCCCTAGAAAACTGGAAGTTGTTATCCAGAGTTTTTACAGTTTCAAATTTATTTTTCCTTTACATTTTCTTACATTTCTTTTAAAATGAGCATTTTTGTCCATATGGACAGAAGAAATAAAAGTTTTAAAAGAAAAAAATAAAAAAGAAAGAAAGACTTCTTGCTGTAGTTAGCAATATTCTTAAAATTCTGTTGAATATTTATGATTCCAAATAATATGTTTAATTTTAGGCTACTCTTTTTGTTTCTCCACAATATGTGTGCTGAAAGCAATTACTCATATTTGTTAGTGTGTGATCATTGCTTAGGCATGTGTTCATAACTTCTTTTCATCTAGTATATTTGCAAAATATTTTCAGAATATGTATTTATTTTTTGCTTTTCTATACTTCATGGAAAAATAATTGACATAGTAATACATAAAGTGTGAAATTTTATAAGTATATGATCTACAAAATTATCTTTGTAATAACTTTCTTGATTATACAGATCAGTTAAAAAACTGAAGTTCTTTGAAAACCCTTCCACCAATTTTTAACCCTAGTGTGTTCTAAAGTCCACTTTAGTTTACTTTAATGTTTGCATTTCCCAGAATTTTATACAATGATATACTATACATTATTTATCTGGCTTCTACCCTCAGCATGAGCACTGTGCAATTCACCTATGTTGCCAAATATGTCATTAACACTTTCCTTCTTTTGCTGCATGGCATTACATAATGTAGGTGTACACAAGCTCTTTCCCATGTTTCTGTTGACAGCCATTTTAATTTTTCCTGGTTGGGCTATCATGGCTGAAGTTCATTTGCATACAGCTCTTAAAATAGATACATACTGAAATTTATTACAAATAAATTCCTAGGAATTGAATAGCTGTAGCACAACAAAAGACTTATTTTAAATTTTTAATAATCCTTAAACTGTTTGTTCAGATTTTTCCTTAAATTCTACTACAATTTTTATATTTCCCTTTTTCTCCCAAGCTCCAAACTTTATTATTCAAAATTCTTTCTTTGTTGGAAGACTGAGTTACAGGAGATCTAGATTCTGAAAATTTCAGCTGTACTGGGAGAGGGACTTAGAATCTTTTATCTTCACTATATTTGCATCATCAAAGTTATACAGAGTTTATATTATTTATCTGTCATCTTAACAAACCCTCAAACAGATGTAGCTATGCTTCTCAGGGACTCAAACTAGCATCTAAATAATCTTCATTTTCCCTGATTCCTTCCTTCCTCATGGCAGGGAAGGAGTCTGATCCCTAGGGAGAAGTATCGCTTGCACTTCTCTTTTCCATTGCTGAAGCTGATGCTGTGACCTAGGGTCTTTACAATCATTCCCATAAAAGCTCTCTTAAATTTCCTGTCCAGACACATTATTATTTCCATTCTCTTCTTCCATTTTCATGGGGCAGACCAAGTTCTTTGAATGAGAACAACATGGGGATAGCATGAAATATTATATACTTCTAAGGACCAGGGTACAATTTCACACACAAACACACACGGACGCGTATGGTATGAGGACTTTTCTAAATTATCCCTAGAACACATTAACTGTCTGTAAATTGAAGAGGCTTCTTTAACTGGTAATGAGTTCTCATTATTAGAGATATTAAGGTGAATGGGAACAATCATCTCTCAAATATATTGTCCAGTAAATTAGTGCATCATAAAGAAATTAGAGAGGATGGCTTCTAGGAAAGATAAACTTTATAGTTCACTCTAGCTCTGTTTTCTGTATTTCTGGATAAAAAATTCAGAAATTCTTACTTTCAAACCTTTTCCGTAAAATACAATATTTCCCTGATGTACTAGTTATGATGAATTTAAGCAGACTTTTGTGTTATATTAGGTGTCTTCATTTGGTAGGAGGTGACTTTTACTCTGATGAACCCTTTTCCAGACGCAACAAACCCTTTACATTGTCTTCAGGTCCCAAATGACCCTAAAATTCTGGAAGGTGATTGTACCAAAGAGTTCGGTATACTGGAAGGACTAGGAAAGTGATTCCTCTTGTAGATAGATATCAGCTATCTTTATTATTATGTCAGTATATGTTAAACTACCTTTTGAAATATATAATAGATTTGTCAAAGGAAAGAAAAGAAGAAATTTATAATAGATTAGGCAAAGGAAAGCAGAGAAGATATGAAAAGTCTTATCTCTCCTCTCTTTCCCCCTCATTTTGGTCTCATTTATTTACATTGTAATTACTTAATGAGTAATTAATAATTTTATCTGGTCCATGAATAAGTTAACTATAAAGAGTATAAACTCTAGACATGATCCCTTAAAAATATATACAGTGCTAAGTATAGATCAGTATTCGCTGAGTATTGTATCAGTCACAGTGTTATTCATGAGACAGTTAACTGCAAAATTGAAAGGATGTGATACGACACATATCCAAAACATAATGAATTATTCAGTATTAATAAAACAAACTGCATAATATAGTATATTCTTAAGCGCTTAAAATTGAATGGATTTGAGTAATTTAATTTTGCATCTATTTCATAGGATTCAGCTCCTGAAATTGTTAGGGATTTGCTGTATTTTACTAGTGGCATGAATTAGAACCATTAAGAAATGCTATGATCTGTGCCGGGGAGTTAGCTCAGTGGCTCCGGCGTCTGTCTCGCAAGCGCAAGGACCTGGGTTCGACTCCCCGGTAACCACATAACAATACTGGGTGTGGAGACCCACACCCAGCAGCAACCAGTACCACATACCACAGTGCCAGGCGTGGTGGCTCACGCCTGTGATCTCAGCACTCGGGAGGCAGAGGCAGGAGGATTGTGATGTGAGTTTGAGGCTGAGCTCAGGGCCAGCCTGAACCACAAAGTGAGACCCTGCCTCCAAAAACCTAAAAAAAAAAAAAAAAAAAGAAAGAAATGCTATGATTTAAATTTAAAAAGAAGTACAATGATTGTGGAGAAAGAAGAATGCATATAAGCAAACAAAATGGGATGTTTGCACAGAATTCATTTTCAATAAATGAAATTTTGCATTTGTAAACTCAAGTCCATTTAATATTTTATTTTTGTATAGTAATAGTAGTTACAACCATAGTAAAAATGAAATGAGAATAAATTAAAATATTAGTACGATTTTGGGTGTCACAACTTACTATTTCATATTATGTAAAATATTATACATTTCCCTGAAAGAATGAGAATCTTAAAAGACTTTTAAAACATAAATTTTTTCTTGCTTTGGGTTTTGTTTTTAGGTTGGTGTGGTGCGAACTCATGAGTTTTTTTGTCATCAATTGCATACCCCTAAGGGAGAAACGGTTCACAAAGACTTCTTGGACAAACAAAAAATGTTTATAGGCAGACATAATAGGCTTTGTAGCTATTTTAAGTCAAATGAGTTCTTTAATCCTCTATCTAGTGGGGTAGAATTAATTCATTACTAACCTCACAACAAATTTTGGTGAAACTAGGTCTGCTGTAACTGTTAAATTGTGGTAGAAATTAGGAAATGTGGGAATGGTCTCATCAAGAACTTGTGCATAATGCCATTTAGTGCATTAACAGAGTCCTCTGAATTTTGTTCAGAAGTGTCTTTCTCTATCTTCATTTCACCGCTGTGTGGCTCATTTGAAACAACCAGCATGTCTGAGGCGGTTTATAACTGTGGCTGGAGAAACTATTCAGCACACCTCGTTAACTAGCAATTTTACCTCAAGACCATTTTGAGCATTTGATTCCTCCTGGTTTATTCTTTTAAAAAGAAAAAAAAAAAGATCAAGTTACAAACATATCTATAACCATAGATGTTTTCTTGATGAGTCAAATGACATTAAATTATTTTGTTGCCCAACAGTGGTTATTCTGTGCATACCTACACATGAATTATGAGGGTGTTAACAACATTCTCTAAACGATTGTAGTTTGAATGCTTAATGTGCTATCGTGGTGGTTAATTCCTTTCCTCTTTCCCTGAAGTTTCATGAGGTGAAGATGGTCAAGTCATTTGCGTTCTGCTATCTCCTGTGTAATTGGCTGTAGTTGAGTAGACACTGAGACAACGCTGATTCGCAGGAACAGAACTGTTCATTCAGAGAGATGGAGGCAGAACCGCCTCCCCGCTTCTTCTCTGTACCTCTTTCCTTCTTTTCCCTTTCTCTCTCTTTCTCTCTCACTCTCTCTCTTCCCCTCTCTCACTTTCTCCCTTGTCCTTCTCCATGTCCCCTTTTTCCAAGAAGCAGTAAGTCTGAATATTATTTTTAAACTTCTAGTTAATTGTCTCTGTAACTCTAAATAATGTGCTTGTGTGAGTTTGATTAATCAACTTTGACAAGGACTGCCGGCTGTAGCATGAATTACAAGAGATTAATTTATATATTCTCCTCACTTTTAATTTTAATTTCATTTTTCATCTTTAAATCTTGATTAGCTAATTTTAAAGTTAAATTTCTTGGAGTATATTTTTAAATGTATATACAGTTTGTATTTACTGCTGAAAATGACAATTTGGGGACTTTATCAAATAAATGAAAACATAGCACTCAATATATTATGACCTTTTTAAAAATAATTTTTAACCTTACATTACTAATTAGAAAACATTCCTCTTCTTGGCAGAGTTGGCACTATGGAGACAGAGGAGAGATAGGTCCACGAGGTTTTGGCTTAGCATGTGCAAAGAATGATCAAAATACATGGTAGGTACATCAAATATTTAAATAAATTTATTACAGTAAAATACACATTGCCATTAATCTCCCTCAAAGTACTCACCTGTCATTTCAAACATACTATCTTCATGTCCCTTGTCACTTTCTGAAGCAGTTCTGGCAGTCCTTTTTCCTGCACGTCTTTATAAGGTGAGATTTTAAAAATACAGTTCACTGACTACCACTGCCTAGTGCCACCCCATGGAAAGGCAGGCTTTTGCAAACATTACAGGGCCCTCATCACCCATTTCACTAACATTGACATCATAGGCCTCTAGCCGTGCCCCAAACTCAAAATGACTAGAAAAGGTAAGTATTTTGAATAAATTCAGGACACTGAAGCAACTGGCACAGTACCACCAAAGACAATCACAGAAGATGACGTTCAGAACTGCTCCGAAAAATGGTGGGAATAATGAATGTTTGAAGCAATGATTAATAGCAATGTGCATTTTATTACAACACATTTACAAAATATTTTAAACATTTTTCATGTTTTTGATAGTAGTCTGTAGCAGCTTGGAGCCTCAGCTGAAGGAACTTTAAGCTTCTGAGCACCAGGTGATGCTTCATGCTTAGCAATCTCTCAGGGAAGACCTGAGTTGGTAATTAGATCAGTCGGCTTAGCACACTGGTCATTTCCCAGCATCAGTTCTTTTGTTAGTCTCTATTTTTACATCATGCACAGCAATGCACCAAGTTCCTATTTCCATTGCTTCAAATATTTCTAAAGAACTTGAAGTTTTCATTTCTGTGTTTCACTAAGTAATTAAATCTTGAGTTTTTAATCATGCTGAGTTTTAAACTCTTCTGTTATTTATCCTCTTATTTATACCCTTGTACATGCCACAATACCCCACCATGTTTATTTCAATATGTAATGGCTAATGTATAACCTGACATTATGTGTTCTACATTCCCACCAACAGTGGAGAAGGAAGGGTTCCTTTTCCCCCACAGCCTCACCGGCAATTGTTGGTGGTTAATTTCAAGATAGCAGCCATTCCTGGTGGAGTGAGATGAAATTTCAGTGTTTGTTTTAGTTGCATATCTCAAATGACCAGTGATGTTTAGCATTTCTTCATACACTACTCAACTGCTCTTACTTCTTCCTCTGAATAAGTGTCTGTTCATTTCAGTTGCCTATTTTTGAACTGGGTTTTAAATTTGAGTGGACTGATTTTTTAAAGCTCTTTACATATTCTTAGTTGTAGCCCTTTATCTGTGAAACAGCTGGTACAAATTTTTCTCATATTGTTTGTTGTCTTTTTGTTCTGCCGGTATTTTCTTTTGCTGTGCAGAAGCATTTTAGTTGTATGAGATTCCATTTATTGATTCCTGCTGTTAGTTCTCATGCTATAGAAGTTGTGTTCGTAAGTCTTTCCCTAAGTCAATGTCTCCAATAAATAGGTCACAGATGTGTAAATACCGTATCTTTTCTTTCTTATGAGAAAATCTAAATGAGTCCTAGAATGTATAATAAATAATGTAAAATAGAAAATATTCAAAGGGAAAAGTGGGTAGTGGTAAGTAAAAAGGGAAATAAAAAATGTGATTGGATTAAAAGGAAAAAAAAAGGTTATAATGAGGGGGAAAGAATGTGACAATAATAAAGAAAAAAGGAAACAAAGCTTATGTATATAGAGGGTGGGGGTTTTCAGGGTGGGAGGAAGGGGAAAAATGAAAATAAAATCATATCATATTCAAGTATAAACTCTCAATGTTGAATGCAATGATGATGTGTATTCATAATGTACTTATAAATATTTGAATTTTTAAAAAGCATATACATATATATATAAGTACATATAAAATTATGTATATATATATATATATATGGTGAGGGTGGTAGGGTGGTCAGGGGAATGGGAAAAAATGAGAATTAGTTCGTGCTATATACTGGTAAAATTCTCAGTGTTGAGTGTGATCATGATGTGTATAAAAATGTACCAAAAAATTTGAATCTAAACAAAAGTCTCCTTATTTTCTGTTGCTTTCTTTTTTCAAACTCATGTCACAGCAATCCTCCTGCCTCTGCCTCCCGAGTGCTGGGTTTACAGGCGTGAGCCACCACGCCCGACACTGTGGTATGTGGTATTGATTGCTGCTGGGGTGAGTCTCCACGCCCAGTGTTATGTGGTTACCAGGATTGAACCTGGGCCCTTGGGCTTGCAAGACAGGCGCCGGAACCACTGAGCTATATACCCAGCACTTCTGTTGCTTTCTTATCCAATGTAGGACAGAAAAAATAAACAGAATTTGAATTCTTGAATTTTTGAATAATTGAAAGATGTTTAAAAGAGTTGATGTACCAATATTTGCTTAAGATTATAGCTCAATTCTGATAGAAGTATATATTTTTATTACTCTTTAAAGTTGCTGTCAAACTCAAAATCACACTGGCTTCCTACCATAGAGATCACGAGATTTTTTTTGAAATCTGACTACTGAAAACTTTTTAATCTCTCTTTCCATCTTTCTCTTCAGTTCTGCACGTGAGAAAACTGGTAACGAGACTAAGATCACCCTTCTTTGGCTGTACGTGGAAAATCACAACCTGGCAGAAGCTGCATCCCACCTTCTCTCCAAGTACACTAGAAACACACCCCCAAAAGAAAAATACCAGGAAGGTGACACCTGATTTTGCTCTCTCAGAACATTTCAGTCTAAACTGGGAAGACTTCTCTGCTGTCCCAGAAAGACTCATATCTTGTATAAACTTCATAAATAAACATCCACCCACCCCACGGTGTGTGTGCGAAATGATCAGTCATAGCATCTGAACTTAATGTCTCAACACAGCAGCATCTTAAGGAAGCTCAGTGAAATAACCTTTTCTTTATTTTAATCTATCCTCACTACTAGAGTAGTTTCAGTAATTCCTAGAACTTTTATTTACTATTTGAATGATAGCAACTCCAGAGATGATGGATTTGTAAAACTGCTTTGGAAATTTTTTGTCTATGGTTGACTTTTTGTGTGTCCTTGTGGGTTGGACAAACAAACAATTTTACCTTTAAGATATTAAAAGCAAGCAAGAAATTTAATATATATAATTATTTTATGTATATTTATATATAATATTTTATGTATTTTATATATTTATATATACATAATTATACAGAATGGAATCCGATGAAAATTGTAATATGATGTCAAACATATGTAAAATAACTTCTTCAAAATTTTAAAGATGGCCAAATGCTGTTAAAATCATTACAGCTATACAATATATACAAACTACTTAAAACATTGTACATTGTGTCTCTTTTAAAAAAATTAATTGAAAGTCTTAAATGAAGGATTATATTTATTTGTGTGTCAGTGAAAAATGTAAAGATAACCAATTATTAATAATAGGGTTTTTTCCTAAGCGATTTATATGGAATTAAGTCTGGATATTGGACCCTAGTTTTATAATATTCGTATTTTTATATTGAAATTGTACCATATTTAAAGGTATTGATTTTCTTTAGTTTAGAAAAATCAAGCTTTATTCTAATGGATAATGTAGTTTAAAAGAAATCTATAGAAAAGATACATTTAATTTACATTTTAATGCATCGAGTTGCTTCTGTCCAAGGTGACCAAATTTTCTCTCTGAGAAATCTGGTTAAGTATTTTAATAGTTGGACTGTTAAGTACATCATTTAATATTGTTCACTAACATTTATTGATTCTTGGAACAGACTGGTTAGCAAAGCCTCCTTCCTGTATTGCTATGATTAGGTTTATCCTGCATCAATGCTTTAGTTTGATCATTTAAATGTCTCCCAAGTTCAAGTTTTACATTTTAATTTATTCTTAGACCTGTGACAATGCAACTAAATCTTCAAGACTTGGCTCACTGGAATGATTTAGCCTTGATTTTAATAAGCTTGGGAAAATTAGAAGCTTTAAATAACACAAGCAAAGCAGTAGTTTTCAAGATTTTTGTACATAACCACACATGATTATAAATGTTCTGAACAATGGGGTATGATTGTTCATGGAGGAAGAAAGTTTCCTTTTATAAATTACAATGCATCTATTCATTCTAAGTGAAAAACTTCACAATGGTTTTGAAATGCTGTTTAAAATGGCAAGCAGTGAAAAAATGTATAAAAAGAGTCAATGAAATTAAAAGGTGATTAAAATTTTCTTATTTTCTTATTGTCACTGAGTTTACCCATGAAAGGCAAAGATACTCAAAGGTTACAAATCAGAGAATAAAAATATTGTTAAAGATGGTACAATTGCTCAAAACTAAATAATTTATTTCACAGAAATTCTTTGTGTTTCTACAGTTTAATTTTTATAGGCTTAAAAGGCTTTTTATGTTCCCAATTTTTTAAAAGTTTAAATATGACATCAAGAAGTAATGCTAATTGAAAAAAACTTATTTTTCTAAGCAGTCATGGGTTATTTGACATGGGTATGCTGCTTTGTTAGTTTGTTACTTTGACATTTTTGCAATATTCTCAAATTTATTTCTGATAAATCTTGCTCAAGGTTTACAGGAACATTTTACATTTCTTAGAAACATTTCATCTAATGAGAGAGTGTAGGAATATACTCCTTATCCATTCCACTTTCACGTATTTACCCTTAGAGGTAACTCAGGATGAAATAACATCTGAGTGCTCAGAATGAGTTTCCCAGGTAACTGTAGCTAAAATTACCAAGTTGAATATAGAAAGAAAGGTAAGTTGTATCCAGGATCATAAAAATATATTCAAATTATATAAAAGTACACAACTACATACATGATAAATTTCCATATAATCAGAAGTATTGTAAAGTAAATTAAAATGAGGTGAGTTGGCAGTGATTCCAGAAATAGTAGCTGTGATCCTCGTGTACACGGTTATTGAGGTTCACTCTCTCATCAACTGACAATGAAGCTGAATGATGACAGTAAGTGACATAGCAGATATATAGTGAGGCAAAAACAGAGACTTATTATTTTAACTGCACTGAAAAAGTACTGGAAGCCTAAGGGAAACATAAAATAACTTATGTTTACCCAGTTTGATGGTTAATTATTGAAGGAGAAATGCAGGCTTGGCTGGGTCAAGTTCACTGCATGTATGTCTTTAGTGCACAGAGAGAATGACTGAGGCACAAGCACACATGCCTCCATGTGTAGAAACTGGCTTAAGGCCATCTGGAGTTCAGCCCTGCCTGTTTGGTTATGGCTCATTCTCCGTTGGCCAAAACCACACAACCAATCCACAGCCATCCCATACAACCACCTGCTTCTCTGCATGCATCAGTCAATCTGCAACCAACCCATATGGTTATTCCTCTTGCCCTTTGCTTTATAAATGTATGCATTTCCTAATAAAAGCAGAAAAGTTTTCTGAAACCTTGTTTAGAGTCTGCTGTGTGACTTTGCGACTCACCCTCCTGGGCTGAGTCTCTGTATCCCAAAGACAAAAGACAAGAGACAACGGCATTCTCTATCTTACTTCTTGCTAATTGTGATATGCTTCCCTACATATTCTGGTAACTTGTTCTTCTGTTCTGTGGGGGTATAAAGGATGTTCTTCATATTCTGTTCAGGCTGTCTACATGTACTTAGGTAATGTTCTGTCTTCTTTTCCTAAGGCCAGGTATTATGGCCACCACTTCCGCAGTTGCACTATCTGAGCCTATGTGATTCTAGTAAACTTTGCTACCAGGTGTTGTTAGTTGGTTGTCTTCTCAGTATTTAACTGAGAGTTATTTTGTCCATGGCTATCATCCATCAGCTGAAAGAACATTATCTGTCCACAATCTTGCTCCTGGTCTCCTTTCCCATCTAGGGAAGAGCTCAGCACCAAACCTGTCTTGGGACGCTAGAAAAATGATAAAAGGTGAGTTCCTCTGCAGCTCCACAGCGTGTGTCATCTTCCAGCTCTACAGGAGGCCTGTTTATGCTGAGGTCAACAATTTGTCTGTGCCTCCTTCTCCTGAGAAGTCAGGACAATGTCTTGATTTTTCAACTTTGGACTTTTTAAAATTGTTTTGATTAATTTCCTTTCCATGTATGTAAACAAAACAAGCCACCCAATAACAAAAGTTCATTAACTTATTCACTACTGTGCACACTTCAGGGTCTAGTTCCAGGGTTCACTAAGGGAATAACCACTGAGGTCTTGCTGAGACAACATCTTACAGAGCCTTTTTAGAACATTTGTATCCATTAGACTGGGAGTCATAATTTAATATTCATACTTTAAAAGGCCTGAAAGTACATGAATGAAGTCATGTATTAAAGCAGTTTCACATTTTCCCTAAATTTCATTTATATGTGTTTTTTTCTTAAAACATGGGTTACAAATTTTTTTTAGATTTTGAAATATGAAAAATATAGAAAAGAAAATATTGAGCACCACAGATCTTACCATATAAAGAATATGACTTTTAATATTTAAGCACTTTGTGTATGTTTGGACATGCACTTGGTAATTATTATATTTGCTGTATCTTAAGTAATTTATTTGAAGCATCTTACATCCAAAATATTTTTGATGGAATTTGATTTTAGGTCCTATATCTTGGCTTATATAATTTATTTAGGGCCTATGAATTGTCTGTTGGCTACAAATACAACTTTCGTGCTTCTTTGCTTTCTGTTGAGTTTTTTCTTATTAAACAGAGCATAGTTTTATTTTATCATTAATATTTAGTAAGTAATATACAATTGTTCTGGATATGTGCATGAAATTTTATGACCATATTAAACCAACTATATTTTCTCTACATTAATTGATGATACTTTTTGAGATGAGGTCTCACTTGTCTAGGCTAATCTTGAACTCATGGACTCAAGTGAGCCTCATACTTCTTTTTTTTTTATAATCTTTATTGGTACATTAAATATACACATCATGATTGCACTCCATAATGGGGATTTGCACCAGTATAAGACACAACTTAATTCTCATTTTTTCCCATAGCCCTACCCACCCTACCACCCCCCCATATACATAAAATTTGTTTCCTTACTTTTTTGTAACAATCTCAACATTGTCCCCTTTCACCTTATTTTACATTGAGCATTTTCTATTTCACAATATATAACATACAATGCTAGGACTCATTTACATCTTCATTTTCTCATACCAGAGAAAAGATGCGATATGTACCTATCTGTGACCTATT
>PVIR01021989.1:0-7500 GCA_004026965.1 Petromus typicus
GCTCAGTCCTGTAATCCCAGCACTCGGGAGGCAGAGGCAGGAGGACTGCTGTGATGTGAGTTTGAGGCTGAGCTCAGGGCCAGCCTGAACCACAATAGCAAGACCTTGTCTCAAAAACAAACAAACAAACAAACAAAAAACAAATGTGTTGATCTCTTACATTGACTCTTAAATTAATGTGCTTTTCTTTTCATGCATAATTATTGAATTGTGCTTTTGTTTCTAATCACAGTTCTCTATGAAAAAATAATATAGGGAAAATCTGTACAAAGATTTTAACTGTACAAAATCTGTACAAATATCTGGAACAAAGTGGATTATGATTTATTCTTGTGAAAACAGGTTTTCAGATTTTTAAAAAGATATTTCACTTACTGTAACAGCTATCTTTTATATACATAATTCTAAAAACAATGGAGAAGTTTGAGATTTTTCTATTATTTATTAGGAGTTATTTTTCTTTAAAGAGTCATGATCTTGAACTGGTAATGTAGCTGTCATGTATACAAGTAGGTAGGGCAGGGAACAAGATGTATCTCTGGTGAAATACATACAGGTAGTAAATACAAATTTGGCATTTATCTCTGTTATTTGATTGTGTAATTAATATTTCTAGACTTTTACAATTATATTCTTAAATAAATATCATTAAACAAATGATTCAATCAACATTTAACCTAATAACAGAGGGGTTAACTAAAACTATGCCCCTTACATGTAGGGACAACCTCCATTCTTTAGTTTGTCTCTTCATTTTGCTTGCTGGTTGTTAGTTTTCATTTTTTGTTTGTTTTTTGTTGTGCAGAAGCCTTTTAATTTGACAATGATTCTACTTGTTTATGTTTGGTATTAATTCTCCTACATTGATATATAGTCAGAATGTCCTTGCCTACATCTGTCCCTTTAAAAGTCTTACTTGTTTTTTTCTTCCATAAAATTTTTTGTTTTAGTTTAAACATTTAGATCTTTGATGGATTTTAGAACATAGCAAAATAGATGGTTCTGGACTCATTCTCCTGCATGTGGTTATCCAATTTTCTCAATACCATGTATTAGAGAAGCTATCTTTCTTTCAGTATATGTTTTGGCTCTTTGTCATCTCTTTGTAGACAAAAAAAAAACTGCTTCCAAGAGTTAGCTATTCTGAACTGTGCTGCTATAATCACATATATGTGTATGCTATTGTGGAACTATATCTTTAACTGCTTTGGAAATACACCTAGACCCCTCATTTGTATGAATGTTTACCCTTGTCTATAGTTAGAAGTAAAAATTGAGCCCAACAGATTCTTCAATCTATGATTTAGTACTTTGGCTACTTTTGGAAAATTGTTTGCCAAGGATTACTCAAAAGTGTTTATCTTTCAGTTTCTTTTCATATTTTGGAACTTTCATGACCAACATATTAATAGAACTACTTACTATTTTCTTATAACAAATTCCTCTTTTTAAAATTATATGCTGTTTCTTCTTCTGTACTGAGACCAGTTTTTATCCAAATGGATCTCTTACTATTACCACTGCAATTCTTCTGAGATTCTTAAGTAGGAAGATATTTATTCGGGGCTTCAGAAAATTACTCATGGAAAATAATTTGTGAATATATGTGTAGTGGAGTTTTGGTGCTGCTTATCCATTCCAGTTATAGTTATTCTGTGGCTTTATATCATGTATCTTGCAATAATGTTATTTAAGTATAATTATTAGTGTCAGAATTCAAATATACCTGTAAACCTCTACATAGTGTGAGCTATCTCTTTCTCTCTCTCCCTACTGTCTCTGTCTCTCTCACATATTTTGTATATTAAATATATATTATATTATTATATTTTATATGTATATATATATATATGTGTGTGTGTGTGAGAGAGAGAGAGAGAGAGATAGATAGATAGATAGATAGATATGTCACAAGGAGTAAAATGAGCAAGAATATTGTTAAATATTACAATAACTTTAGTCTATTAGACTACTTTATTTTTCTTGACCTGACAGGACTTTAGTTCATTGAAGATCTGGGCACTAAGCAAGGGACATCTGTTCAGTAGATTATTTTGTAATTGATATGTTAATTAAAATGACTTGAGTCCATAGCATTTTGTTTATTTTTCATAAAACATATGCCTCGTGACATTTCCCAATGGGTGTT
The DNA here is from genome assembly GCA_004026965.1 of Petromus typicus. NCBI lineage: Eukaryota > Metazoa > Chordata > Mammalia > Rodentia > Petromuridae > Petromus > Petromus typicus. The sequence continues at coordinate 2,150 of PVIR01021989.1, forward strand.
GTCATATAAATATAAAATATAAGTAAACAAAGCAAGCGATTCATTATTGCTTCTAGACTTCAAGTTGTGCATGATGTAACTGTAAGTGCTTTCTTTCACCTTGCTCTGGCCAGAACCTTCTGGGATTTCCTCCAGGGTAAAGATCAGCTCAGTAAGATTCATGCATCTGTCACATCTGGACTGTCTCATAGAATAGTCAGTCCAGGCAGAGGCCAGATGAAGGTATTAGATCTCATAAAGCATGGCAGCCTGCTTATATTTTGCAACAAAAAGCATGAGCATATTACCTAGTTCTCTACTTTATATTGCATAATTCTAGTATATTATTTTTATTATTTACATGAAGATAAAATAAATAGGACAAACTTATGCTAAGTAGAGACAAAGAATAAAAAGAGAAACAAAGCTTTTGTAAACAAGGAGGGTACTATGAGTTGAAGAGAGAGGAGAGGAATGGGGAGAAAAGCAAAATATATCATTAAATGCACAAACTCCTATGATGAATGTTATAATGTATTTATCAAAAATGTACCAATAAGAGTAAGCACTTAGCAACATTCTGGAATTCAGAAGAATAGTCCCCTGACCCTGCAATAGGAATTATGAGTTTTTACAAAGATAGTACATAGTTTATTAGAAGAGATAGAGCTATTAATAATAAGAAATATAAGAGCAGGAAAACATATACTTCTTCATACATTCACAGAAACTGCCCAATCATGTTTATAGATTGTAGACAGTTTATTTTCTGTTTTCTTTTCCTGTCCAGATTCTAATGGAAGCATTGTCAAGTTCTGAAGATAATGATATTTGGTTAGCTTTTACTCTATAATAACAAATAGAATATTTTTAAAAAGAAGGTTGATCAAATTTTGAAAAAAAATATATATGCATAGATATAGATATATAAAGTTCACCAGATAGTTACATCTTACAGATCAAAATTAAAAACAGTGCTTAATGTTTCAATAAAGGCAAATATGTGCCAAAGTCTAATTATATATATTCATGAGTAACAATGTATGCTATTCTGAGAAATAATTAAACATTGCAAGAACAATATGTGTTTTGCAATAATGTAGTTTAAGTGTAATTGTCAGTGTCAGAATTCAGATTTTTCTATACACCGCTATATTGGATGGGCTGTCTCTCTCTCTCTCTCTCTCTGTCTTTCTCTGTCTCTGTCTCTGTTATCCTATATATATTCATAATGTTAATATATAACCAGACTAACAGACCAAATATATAAGACATGTAAGACAATTATACTCAGTCAGGTATGCTTTTGGATACATTGTCTGCTCTGAAATACATTAATTTTTTTCCTCTCCTTTTTCCCCCACTATATGTCTTCTAATTTGTACTTTGTTTATATATTATTTTTCATGTAAAGAAACTATAGTGTATGTCAGTGCATCCATTTTTCCACAATTGTAAACTTAAAATTTTGTTATACTCCCATCAAAGTAAATTTTAAATTATTTATTCATTCAATTCTCATTAAAATAGCAGAACTACCTTATAAAATATTAATAATAGTCTAAATCAACACCTTATTTTTCATCAGTGGTATATTAAAATATCAAAATGACAACATATTTAAAAATTTTATATTTAGTCTTTACCAAACTATTTTCAATAAGAAAATTTTCTGATAAATTATAGCAAATGAGTGCACTAAAAAGAAATGCTGTGCCCTTTGTACATTTTATAATTTGTTTTATGATAAAGCTACGCAATAATTTAATGATCAATAATGATAAAATTTTGGTCTCTTTGGTGTATGATAAATTCCTTGATACATTAGCAAAACTCGTCTCTATACTAAGGGTTTTACATATTTTATTTTCATTTATTATTCATAAGGACCTATAGAGGGCTACTATTCCTGTTTTACCAATACGGATATTGAGACTAAGAAGGAACAGTCATTATCTAATCCTAAGCTTATCTGATTTTAGAGCCAATGTCTACCTCTTATTATGGTTTAAATCTAGAATGTTCCCCCAGAACACCCATGTATGAAGAGGCTTTTCTGAAAGTGAATGGGTAATAGGAACCTACAGCTGGCTTGCTCTTAGGAGGTGGGGTCCAATTGGAAGTGGCTCAGTGAGGATGTAGTCTGGAAGCACGTTATCTCCTTCCAAAGCTCCTCCTTTGCTGTTCTACTTCATGTCTATGATGTCATCAGCTTTCCTCCACAATGGACCCTTCCACATGTCATATCTGCATTTGAAACTGCCAACCATGGACTGAAACTTCTGCAGCCTTGAGCCTGAATATCCTACTTCTACTTTAATTTGTGGATGTTAGGTGTTTCAGTGACCAGAGCGATTAAGACCCTCCTCCAGACCAATTCTCTATAGTCTTCCTAAAGTGATCCATTGAAGCAAACAAGTCTGTTTATGATACATTATATACACTTCATTTTTCCAATGACTACTCCTTATACAGCATAAATGTAACTTTTCTAAAATGGTATGCAGAATGGCTCCAACCCATTTCTTCTGCTCATTTCATTTTGCACTTTAAACCATCTTATCTTAGTACTGCCTCTTGTATCAATTTCTTATGCCATTTAATCTGTCTTGAATATCTTTTTTTTTTCAACTCATAATATATACTCATAAAAAAATCCAGTGTCACTTGCATCAGCAAAACTCTGTTGACCCTAAAGAGTATGATCACCCTCTCCAGTTGCTTTGATTCACATTTGTTGAGATGTTTTAACTGTGTGTCTGTTTCCACTACCATTACATTACAGAATTCCATAACAGGATGATTTTAGGTTTTTAGTTCTGTTATACCTAATAGTATACTATAACCAACAAGTGCCTATTAAATAAATAAATTACTCTTCTCTTTTATAAAGGTGTACACCTAAATATAAATTCATACTGAAAGAACTACAACCAAAAATAAATATATACCAATATAGATATGTATAAATAGCCAGTGTTGCTTTAGGTCACATTTCATATATAATTGTAGATGATTTTGGAAGCCTTTTACTATTTTTATTAAACATCTCTTATCCCTCATACCAACTCTAAAATGCTTTCATTCATATCCATATCTTATAGAGTAACGCTCAGGTGACTGGTTGAAAAAGCCCCTATCTATACCCTGCCTCCCTGTCAACTTTTCAGTCCCCTCTCACCAGTGACCCTGTACAGGCCCTTATTGCCAACTTTCTTGAAATTTTCTACATCTGCCAGCTGATTTCACAGAGTCTATGTTGTACTCTTTTGTTATCATCCTAGTCTGATTTTCAGATTCTGTCCTTTAGAAACATCTTTCTTGCCCCTGTGTCCTTAGTGCCCTTCCCTCCAGGCTGCACACCTGCTGTGACAGTCCTGCTTTCTCATTCCTGTTCTGTACTGCTTTTGTCCCTTTCATATAATTTAATTTCATTCAGTTCCCCCTTCCATCTACTAAAATGAAAGTATTTAAGGAAAAAGCAATGTGTTCCTCTTACATATCTAACTTCTTATTTTTTATACCTCTAACTTCTGGTAAGGTGTTAGTTACATGAGATGCATGTGAGCATTCTAGACCAGACTGTTGCAAGGTACAGATGGAGACTACCGTAAGTTTTAGAATTTCATTTTACATTGAAATTTAATCAATGTTTTATGTAATACTATCAGAGTACAAAGGAGAGACTCTTTGTTTTCAGATAAAGTGAATAACTTAGTTCAAGTTAAACATTTAGGTCTCAGCTGCATAGAGCAATAATCCAGTAGTACATGTCTTCATAAGAATAAACATTGAATTGACCTGACTTCCTGCCTTGAAATGGTAAAAGTGCATTATTCTCTCTCAAAATCCTTTTGATATTTTCATGAGTAATTTATTTGACAGCCTATCTTTCAAGCCCACTTTTTTTGTTATCACACTTTCAACCTGAATATTGAACTTGTCAGCGTCTGTCAGTGGTTACTTGGAAAGTGAGCAGTATATTTGCTGAAAAAAATAGGCATTTTCATTTTATATCATATATCTTTCATGTTTTGGAAACTTTGTTAAAAGGCTGCATTTATTTTACTTGCTACAGAAATAATATATGTGTGAATCAATACTTTTCAGAAAATATTTTATCATCTTTGCGTTTTGAATAATTTGGGCTTAAAAACTCTTCTTCATGCATAATTTCTTTCATCTTTGTCTAGAGGTACAGTCATTTTCTTCCAAAATTGTGATTCACGTACCTCAAAGATTAAACATATAGAAGCTACATGAAGAAAAGTCCCCTCCACACAAATCAGAACAAAACATATCTACTGGTAATATCTATATATAGAATTCACAACAAACATTATTTTATATTTGAATAATGAATTTAGAATATAACAATGTGATATGTTAGTACATTGTTTTCACTTGGTGTTCTTTCTTAAATCATCTGGAGACTTAGTGCAGTGTAATAATAACAGATACTTCAAATTTGCCTTCTTTTCTTACCTGCATTTCTAAATTCAATGTTGTAAATGTCATCTCTAATGTTTCACAATTTTTTTTTTTACCTTTAAATTTCTAACTTTTCTGTTTCTTGGGTCTTTCAACATACCTTTTCTTCCCTTAGAATTAAAAAACTATTTTCATTTTTAATATTTAAACTTGAGTGATATTTTATTTAAATAACATCCTCACCATCCTTTTATGCTTTATTATTCACTTTAACAAAAATGATTGAAATCCAATCTTGTTTTCTTCCCTTGTTTAACTTTATCCTTAAGTTTCTGTTTATTCTTTTTCTTGAGGTAGTTTTACAGAAATCTTTTTAAATGGGTGTTCTAGAGAGATGAAAGTAAGATCACTTTTCCTTCTCATCACATAATTCTTTTAAAAACTTAGAAACATTTCTTTTATGCCTGATATATACTGATTCAAATACTTGTTATATCAGTACTGTGTTTGAGTCACTGTCTGAGTGTGGACATGGTAGGAGGCCAAGTACCAAGCAATACATTCAGGCAAAGGAGAGCAAGGGCAAAGGCAAAAATAAATGCACCTGATTATGAGAAGCATTGAGAGCACAGATTCAGCAGAGGAGGGAGGTAAGAAGAGATTGAAATGTGTTACACACAGGTGCTAAGTCCACACAAGGAAAGTAAACACTACCCTGTAATCACCTACTCAGAAAAAGAGGCAAATGCAGTGCCTACAGGGAAAGCAGAAAAGATGAAGCAGAGACAGAAAAAGATGGAATAAAATTTGCTAACAAAGATTAACTATTTTATGGTAGTGTATTCAGTTACACATTAGTAAATATACCTCTTAATTAATAAGTACATGAAAGTAAATTGTGTCTGAAGATTATTTTTATAGAATTTAAGGGAAATACATGT
>PVIR01021989.1:12500-28790 GCA_004026965.1 Petromus typicus
TGTTTTCACTGGACTGCCAAAAGAGAATGGGATCATTAGTTATTCCAGGATATGAAGTTATCCAGACACTATCCTTGTGTGAAGAATAGTAATGTCGGGAGAGCCATGTCTACTACAATTAATTCTACAAATCACTTCATGCAGAAGGTCATTACAGGCACAGTTTCAGAATAGCTTGCCAAACTACCACAATCTAACTTCAAACAAAAATAGTTTTATATGGCTTTTACCACTCGGAAGCCATTGTAAACTGGTGTTTTCTGAACATGAAATTAAAAAAACAAATGATGAAGAAGGTAAGTGTTTATGTATCTAGTGAATTAGCTAATGTTTAAGTTACATTTGGTGTAACTTTAGTTCAATCATATTTTTGAAGAATGAGTAATTCATGTGATGTACTTTCTATTAATTTAATATTTTGTTAAATATCACAATTTATTGTTTAACCATGTTGAACTGAGAACTTCCTGTTATTTGAAAAACTATATTTCAAAAAAGTAATAAGTTGTTGTACATAATATTCTTTTTATGTTCTTATTATGTGTTGTAAAGTACAAAACTAATTTATTATCAGTTAAATTGCTCATTTACAGGCTAGAAGGTACTATTTTGTGAGAATAAGAATAGCTGAAATGTTAAGTGATGTGCTTTTTCCTGCTGAAGAAGTCTAAATGTAATCAAATGTTTATTCAGATCTTTCTGACATACATTATATGGAATAGGTGTAAAACCATGTTCTTCTGAGACCCTGTCTCAGAAAAAAAAAAAAAAAAGAATTTTGTATGAGAATATACATAGGGTAATTGTTTTAAACTTTTTGTACATGGTTTGTAAACATTTATTCAATATATGTAAACATTTATATTCAATTGTGATATTTATAACTTGAATTTAAAGGAAAAAGAACATACAGAGAAAATGTAAATACAGGCAGCATTATTAAGATGTGAGAATACCTGAAAAGACTGTGGAGGATTGGGCGACGGTGTAGTCCACTTTATATACTGTGACCAAATTGTTCATACTCAGTAATCATTCATTGTAAGTACTGATAAAACTATACTTTGAAAAACTGTCTTTGAGGGCCTAATCCTATTCTTCATATCTGATGGATTGCTCACAGATATTATCTCATCTCTTTTTATTATGTGTTTGTCCAATTCTTCTGTGGCTAATTATCCAGCTGCCCACAGTTATAGATGTTCAACGTTTGCTATGATAATAAAGTGAATGTTTGGAAATACAGAATGGAACACTAAGTAATTGAAAAAATACTGACTCATTTAATCAATCCAGTCCTTTTTTTGTAGGAAGATGTAAAAAATGAATATCTACAAAAGGAACAACAAAAGGAATGGAAAGATTTTAAGGTATAATACTATATAGAGCAAAAAATATATAGGATAAAAACCAGAATTTTTTTTAACAGACTGTAAAATTAGTAACTTTGGAGAATCCAAAATTGGAGAAAATGAAATAATTATAATGAAGGCACATTAGAGAACATATTTCTAATTAAAACTATACCCTTTGGTTCTTTGTGACTATACAATATTGTAAGAGACATGTAAAATAATTTCATATAGTAAATATTTTTCTTTCAAACTTCAAAACAGAATGTTTAAAGTATACATAGTGTGCTGAGTATTTTATATAGTTTATTTTATTCATCTCTTTTAGATTCAGCTACTGTTCTGTTTTACAGAAAAGGATGCTGAAGATTAGGAAAATTAAAGAACTTATTTAATTTTCTTATTTAAGTAGCATTATTATTTTAAGCAATATGATTTGTTTATATAGCTGTCAGTTACATTAGAGAACAAGGATATGCCTATTTCAGGTGCAATGAGTTTTTTTATGGTACTTTCTTTTAAGTGTGTAGCTATGTGTAGAAAGAGAAAATAAAACTATATTTTATAAAATTTAAGTTAAAACATGGTGTTTTTCACAAGGCTATGGAATGAATCCTGAGTTTGGACACATTGAAAACTTGACTGGCGATCATCCTCATCACTCCCACCGTTGTCTTTGTATTCCCCTTCCTTACTGCTGCTTTCCCAAGACCCTCCGGATGGGTGCTGAGTGGGAAAACCTTTAAAAACCCATTGTGTACATATTTAAATACACTAAGAAGCAATATCAGAAATATCGCGGTACACTTGAGTCTCCAACGCATGTGTCATATACAAAAATAATGCAACATTAAGCTCTAAGGAGTCTCTATTTTAAAGCAACAATTTGTCTTTCTTTTTCTGGCAAACTCTAGGTGCAGTAGGAGACACTTCATCATTGGTAGACAGTAAACATGGCACCCAGAGATTTTATACTGGGCATTTTTCAAACAATAACACTGGCATAGTGATGGAACTCAGTGGTGAAGTATGGGGTGAATGTGCATAAGAAGGCCGTGGGCCCAGACCCTGGCACTGAAACAAAAACAACAAAACAAAATGCCAAAAAATTCTCCTCTGGCTGTCTTCAGTGAAGAAAAGAAAGAGTTGTGTGTGTCTTTGTTTCCTTGTATGTTTGTCCCAAATGACTCCTTCCTGGGCTATTTTCTGGACACCACAGGCAAGTGCTGTATACAGTGTAACTGTAAGGCTGTGTGTGTTTCTTTGCTTGGTGCCGTCAGGCTTAGGGTAGGCTGGGGACACTGACCCACTGGGTAAACAGGAGCATTTCAAAAAACTTCCCAAATATTTAGCTCTGTAAGAGGAGAACAGTGAAACAAAGAGTGGGTCTAACACCCCTGGGAAAACCTCCCGTAACCGTCTGCGACGACGCAACCTGTGGCAGGGCAGTTTGCTCTTGCCTTCATAAATTCCTGACTCTGTTTTCTCTAAAATAATACTTTTTTAAAAAAATGATTTGTGTCAGTAAATTCTGACTTTATTTTTGTTGGGAATCTGTATTTTTCCTAATAATAAGGTATCGAAGCCTAGTCTAAGGTTGAAATATGCACATATTTTTCATTTTAAATTTTGTTCCTCAAGTAAAATTTGATCATTTCTAAGCTCTTATGTATCAAATCAGTTTACATTTTAGACCTTTTCCATTTTGCTTATTAGTTCGACTCTCACAGTTTTAGTTATAATTTAGTTTATGGGAATTTTTCTCCTACCAATCTTTGCTGCCCCCGCTTAAGTTTTCAGTTCCCTGAAAGGGACTTTCTTTCTTTCTTTTCTTTTTTTCTTTCTTTTTTTTTTTTTTTTTTTTTTTTTTTTTTTTTTTTTTTTTTTTTTTTTTTTTTTTTTTTTTTTTTTTTTTTTTTTTTTTTTTTTTTTTTTGAGACAGGGTCTTGATTTGTGGTTCAGGCTGGCCCTGAGCTCAGCCTCAAACTCACATCACAGCAATCCTCCTGCCTCTGCCTCCTGAGTGCTGGGATTACAGGCGTGAGCCACCACGCCCGGCACTGTGGTATGTGGTACTGGTTGCTGCTGGGTGTGAGTCTCCACACCCAGTATTGTATGTGCTTACCGGGGAATCAAACCTGGGGCCTTGCACTTACAAGACAGGCGCCGGAATCACTGAGCTAAATCCCCAGCCCCCAGGGACTTTCTTTCTTGACACACCTACATTTGAATTGACACGAAACTTGAAACTTTTATTGTCTATGTTATTGCTAAACTGTAATTCAGAGGTGGGGCAGGGGGATAGGAAGGGAGAGAGGGAGGGAAGGAGGGAGGGAGAGAGGAAGAGAGGGAGAGATGGAGAGAGACAGAGAGAGAGAGAGAGAGACAGAGAGACAGAGAGAGAAAGAGCCGCACGTACGTTGCCTGTCACACAATGGATACTCGATCATTATGATAAATTAATGCGTGGATGACACGCATGCTGCATATGGTCAGTAATGTTACTATTGTTAAGGTGACCCAGAATAAATTTATCATGACTTTATTGATGCTGTCACCAATCTGTATGAGGAGAGGTTTCCTATAAGATCTTCTTTCATTCAAGCTGCTGCAGTTTTAATGATATGCTACTGCCAGATAATAATTTCCATATTAAGAAGATGATTCAGGGAGCTTCTACCTGGAAACAGAATATCAGCTTCTTATAATTATTAAATGTCTTGTGAGGAAATTTTATAAAGAGTGATTCATAGAATTGGACCTGAAGACTGTTCATCTTACCTCAGATGATATGGATAGAATGGACTATTTGCTAACTGAACATGTATGGAGAAATTTTTGGTAGAGATGGCTGTTTCCTGCCATTTGATCATTTGCCTTGGAAGAATGTTTGCTCAGTTGTCAATGTTAGAAACACTGTTATGAGTATTTCTCTGCCATGAAAGTCAATCTTGAATTCCTTTCCTCCTGTCATGAATCTAGAGGGGAATATCAGAAAATCTAAACATTTAATAAAAGGTCTAGTGAAGTGAGTCTCACAAATCTCACAGTTTGAACATGCTTTATGTACATTTACAAGAAGAGAATATGAATGGCAATGATCACATGCTGTATTATCGTAAACCTCATCAGTATATTCCTTCATGAAAACTGGAACCTAAAACATTGAAGAGTATGGAAAAATGTAGTTGTGTAGGGTGGGAGTGAAGGTCAATGTTTAATAAACTGCTCACCCTACATTTTGCAAAAGCCTTCTGATGTGTATAACTTGTCAATTTTTCTGGTGTATATACTCTCGTGATGGCTAATTCCAGATTCCTAACCCAATGACAAAGTATATATTCTCCCAGGAGAGGGAGATTAAGTAGAAGTTAAAAATTTTTAGGGCTGGGAATATCATTTTTCATCATTGTTGACAACTGTCAAAACATTTTTCATATTTTTGCCATATAGTATTTCTGTATATTCTTACTGATTCTTTTAAATTAATTTTTAGTCAATGCTAATTGATAACTATACTATTTTATTTATTTGACAATATAAGAAGAAGACCTATCATTTTATGTCACTACTACTCCTGTCTCTATTCAAATACCCTTGCATATGTAAGTAAGTTTGGGCTGTTCCATTTTCTGTGTTTTTTTGTCCTTAATTTTTCCTCCAAGGTCTTGCGGATGTCACCATCTCATTTAGTTCAGTTTTATTTTTCTTCTACATTTTATTTCAGCTCTTTTATTTATATCTTTTTCTGACTTCTCAGTTAATTCCATGTTCTCGTCTTCCTTCAAATTAGAATACCTACAACTCACTATTAAATTATTCGCTGCCAGCTCCTGCCAATAGTCCTTTTTAAAGTTAATATGTCTGGTGTGTAATCATAGGTAATTGGTTATGTACTGAAATAATATTTGCTATTGATTTTCACACTTGTTTATTTTGTCTTAAGTATATTGTAAGGTATGGATGAATAGCTCTCTTATAAAATAGAATAGCACTGGGCTGGGGATATAGCTCAGTGGTTCCGGTGCCTATTTGCAGACACAAGGGCCCGGGTTTGATCTCCGGTAACCACATAACAATATTGGGTATCAAGACTCACACCTAGCAGCAATCAGTACCACATACCACAGTGCCAGGCATGATGGCTCATGCCTGTAGTCCTAGCACTCGGGAGGCAGAGGCAGGAGGATTGCTGTGATGTGAGTTTGAGGCTGAGCTCAGGGCCAGCCTGAACTACAAAGTGAGACCCTGTCTCAAAAAAAAAAAAAAAAAAAGGAATAATACTGAAAAGACAGGCAAACCAACAACATAATATAAACTTGAATATAAAATTGGAAGAAAAAATTTGAAAAGTAAATCCAAACCTTTTGTTGAGTTTTGATTGTGCAATCTTAAAGTGTTTGAAATCTTTTAATACTTTGAACTAAAATGATTATGACAGTATAGCTGCCAGAATTCAATGATTTCAATGATTTGAATTTACAATTCAGTGATTATGACAGTAAATCTGTATTTACTCAACTTCACTTTCATAAGAAAATATACTTTGAGTCAACCTGACGCCACACAGTCAGCTGTCTTGGGCTGTGACCCTGCTCCAAACACCCATGATTGTTAAACTAAACCTCTTTGGTTAGACTGAGTACATTGAATGAGAGATAAAGGCTATTATGAATCTTAGTGAACTTGAGTGTGAGTGGAAATCTACTTAATTGTAGAAAGGATTGAAGTGAACAAAAGCCTAAGAAATAATGAGAGTAAAATTGTTTTTCAGAGTTTTTAATCACTCCATGTTAATTTTGAATCATTCTGGGAAATTTTTAAAATCAATTTTAGAAAAGTGTATATCTAACAGATGATATAAATAAAAGTAAAACTATAGGTTCAGCTCTTCAATATGAAGAAAAGGGTAGACAAGGATTGGTAATATAAGTTTTAGTATATATCCTTAGTTTTAATTGTTAATAATATTTGTTACAATTGCTTCATTTATTTTGAACAATTTCCATACCTAAAAACCATCTCAATTTAAGAAAATTAGCCTATTACCCCACAGAAAGTTGAAATGGGCACAATTTATCCCATATTTCCAAACCATGTTACAGAAGCACAACTAAACTCCACACAAATTCCCATAGAGTGAAACAAAACAAAACAAAAAAACCTCACTCATTTATATCGTTATTTTTTGCCTCTCAGTTCAGAGTCTAAAACATGTAATTCTAAGAGAAAAATTTAAAATCTAAAAGGTCAACGTGCTGTAGGTACATGTATTTTTGTTTATTGATATTTGATTCTATTAGCTTTCACATTAGTTCATTAGTCTTAGTCTCAGGACTGGACCACATCCCTGTAAGTATTAGAAAAATGAAGCACCTTTTAGCTGCCCCTGCTCATGGCTATATTTCCCCAGTTCATCACTTTCCCATGCAAACTCCTTTAATTATGTTGTTGCTTTCTCTTGGACCCTCAATGATTAACATGAGACTCCTAAATTAAATTTCACTTGTTTTCTCTAAGTCTGTGTGTACCAGGGTATTATATTAATTGACTTGATGCCTTGGGCTAGATTTCATGGCCGAAATAGAATATATTATTGAGAAGTGAAGTCTTTTTTCTTTTGCCTATTGTACCAAGGATCAATTTCAATAATACAAATTGCCTATTCTTCCCCTGAGATTATTATAAAAGGAAATATTAATTTAATCTCTTGAGCTATATCATAACTTGTTCCATGAAGAATACAACTTTTTAAAAATAATGTCTCTCATCTTCTTGTGAACTTTGTCCCAATGTTGCAATAGATATCCTTGTATTGTTTATCTCCTCTGTATTGTAGAATTATAGGCTGCTTGATGATAAAATCTCATTTATGGAAATATGGCAAATGCTAAGCATATAATATATACATAGGCAAACTTTAGTGAAAGTGAGTAATGTAGCAAAAACAAATCTGTATCTAGGTACTTCAAATGATTCATTGTTTCTTGAAATATAGAATAAGAAAACCTATGTAACTTACAAATATTTATTAAGCACTACTTTGTATCTGGGTAAGCTGAGATAAACATAAATGAAGCAATCATTGTTTTTATAGATCTTCTGGGTTTTTTATTGGTAGGTATAAAATGATTAAAATATACATGTTATATATACATATAATATTATAAAGGACACTGTAAAAGAAAACAGCTTTGTGTAAATTTTATTCATTATACATAGCAACGTCTTTTCTGGAATATATAGTTTTATTATTATTTTTTCAATGTAAAGCCCAAAACAACTTCTATATATCTTCATATAAAGATGTATTTCCTCACTCCAAATATAATTCAAGAGTTGTTTAAAACATGGTTTTTAAGGGGCCAGGGATTTAGCTCAGTGGTTCCGGCTCCTGTCTTGCCTGCCCAAGGGCCAGGGTTCGATCCCTGGTAACCACATACAATACTGGGCGGGACTCACATTCAGCAGCAACCAGTACCACATACCACAGTACTGGGTATGGTGGCTCACTCCTGTCATCCCAGCCCTTGGGAAGCAGAGGCAGGAGGATTGCTCTGATGTGAGTTTGAAGCTGAGCTCAAGGCCAGCCTGAACTATAAAGTGAGACCCTGTCTCAAAACAACAAAACAAACCAAAACAAACATGGTTTTCAAACCATGTGGCAACTTTCTAAATTTAATCTAGCCTTAATGCACTCATTGAATGAAAAGGGCTACTGTTCATTTATCCACGATAGCGGATCACAAATCTAGGATGAGGATTAAGACCACCTGATAGAAGAGTGCAGTTGGCTATGAGGAGAGAGTAGCAAGTGAATTATTTGAGAAGCCAGTATATCAAGCCAGTATATCAAACCCCAGTGGAAAGTAAGCTTTAAAGTTCATGTAAAGAACTTTTTTATGGGAGTTACTATTCTTAAGGTTATTTATTTTGTATTTAAATGTCTAACTCTCACAGATAATAACCATTCACAATGAATTCCACCATGGAGCAGGCCAAGCTAGAACATAAGTGAAAACTTTTGAATGGCACAATTTGCAATTTAGAATTCCAGTTGGACACCCCAACCGAAAGGAATTTAGTCTCTGCAATGCACAATAGCTTCTTATATGCCCGAATAGGCAAGTGAATTCTCAGAACAGCATGAAAGAGTATGGACATCAGTAGTACAGAAGTTTTCTGAGTTCATCCTCCTGGTAAAATAAGATAACAATGTAGTTAAAATATGTCCTAAGGTTTTTGGGTGGTAATTTATAGAATCACAATTATGCATGATCCCATAATTGAAAAGAAAGGCTAGCACTGCTAAGAAATCTTTAAATTTTCCGTACTGTTTATAATAGCAATTTATTTATACCAATATGTGTGAAAGAGTCGCAAACATCTATTACACAGTGTATATACTTTATGAACATGCAGACAAAGACATATCAATAGCTATAAAAGTACTGGGCACACCATCAAGGTGCTATAATTTCTTATGAGTACTTTTACATCTTCCAAACATTCGCCTCATATATTCCAAAGATAAAAAACATATAGTAAGATTATAAATAAACTATATATTTTTTTTGTAAATGAAAACACTTGCCATCTGATGATCTCTGGTTTTTCCACCGTTGGCTGTGTAAACTTAATGTAGTTTTTAAAACTCAAAAACAACTGCCTTGGTCCCCTGCAGGGAAAATTACCCTTCGTAGCTGGACTACATTTCCAATAATGAGCCTAATGATTCCTCATCTTATGCTTTAGATGAAAGACATAATCAGCCAGGAAATATGAATTCAGTTTCTGGACAGAGCTAAACCGTTCTGAGAATGAACTGCCTTGTGGGCCAAATTCTGTCACTGGAAATTCACAGCAGTTCTCACTGGAATCAGCGTCTCAGGGTGTGGGAACTTGTGGACAGTTCCCACCCACTGCGTTTCACTTGGCAGGCTTTGTCCTCACTGCTCATTGCATTGTTTTGTAACAGTGACATCTTCCTACATGATTCACATGGCTACATTTTTAATAGAAAAACCTGCTGGTTTTCATAAGATTTGGGAAGGAGAGAATGGATAGAGAAGCTGTTATGAAGTTTTTATCCATTTCAATCCAAGCAATAATTTAAAAAGCTCCATGTCCAATGAATCACAAATGAAGAAGTGGTGAAAAGGGTCTAGATTAATTTTCCAGGGAACTGGGGAAATGTAAGTGCTATAGTGTCAGTTGCTGCATTTCCTTTCCAGCTCCCCAATCTGTCTGTCTGTCTGTCTCCTCTAAAAAGATGTGTTTTACTTTATTGTCTAATAAACTTGTTAATTGCAATTCATCTTTGCAGACTGTTCCCAAAGTCATATTTTCCAGCTAAGGAGAATTCAGTAATTGAGAATAGATTCTTACACATGCTTCAACATGGATCATTCTTGAAAACATTATGCTAAATGCAATAAATTAGATATAATACGACAAATACTGCAGGAATTCCCTTATCTAAGCTCTCATATTTATATGAAGAGAAGGTAGAATAGTTTGACTTAGGATTAAGGGGAGAGAATATGGGGCGGTTATTATTTACAAAGTACAGGGTTTCACTTTGGGGTAATATTTTTCCAGAAATGAGTGATAGTGATGGTTTCATAAAGTGTAATTACTATTAATTAATGTCATCCTTTAATGACACTGAAAAATACACTTTAAAATTGTAAACATTTTTATGGGGGCTAGATATGAGGCAATAAAATAATTCATTTTAAACTATATTATAATGTCCTAAGTTTTGGAGACCTTTCAAAAATGTTTCCATTTTGTCTGCCTTTTACAGTTAATACTCAGTGGCTTAACTGAATGAATAGTAAAACTTCAAATCTGATGTAACATCAACAACAAATCAACAAAACTGATTATTCTGAAGACCTTGCCTTTCAAAAAATGTGTTCCTAATGAAGTGAATTGATAAGAATAAATCTATTTGCAAGCTTCCAATCTCCCCACTTTCAGAAGCACCATAACTATAACTAGGACATTAATGGGGGATATTTGTAACTAACCAGAGAGGAGATGGAGTCTGTCTTCTTGTGGTTGGTGAAAACGGAAGAAAGGAGGAATACTTCCGAGCATCTCACTTGACTGCAGAAGGGCTGGGTTTATATTTGTGATGGCTGGTCTTTAGATGTCCCCCTGAGCCTCACGCTTTCTCAGAGGTGGCTAAATCTACAGCGTGTGATTGATTCATGGAGGCCCAAGGGCACTAGGGTTAGGGGTATGACTGTTGCCCACCCTAAGTGGTCTGAATAGGATAAACCAGGGGTAGAAAGATGCTGTTAAGGTCTCTTGTTGCCCTTGCTGTGCTTGGCAGCCATGACCTGTTGCCCCAATCTGATATTACTTACCACTGTTGAGCTGAATGACTGGCTACAAAATATTTGTTTTAATTCAGGACTTTTTAGTCTATGGGTCACTCATTCTATATTGTGCATTAGGTCTCAATAAAATAACTCATATTTGTTATTTTTAGGGTTTATGGAAAAACTAATATATGTGTGCTAAATTATTTACAGTACTACTTTAAAATACTTATTTAGGACAGAAACTCATTGTATCTGTTTTTACCCAAAACTTTAAATTGTTGAACTTCTATGGGAAAAGTTAATGAATCTAATATATATATATTTTTTCATACTCCTCAAATGAGAAATAAACTAGTTGGTGGATAAGTGAGAGAAACATATCAATCCTGCAAATGAAGAATTGGATGTAAAATGAAATTGGCAGATTGCATACAGTAATATAAATTTCATAAACTAAAACCAAACTGGGATATTGCCACAGGAACAGTTTCATTTTCTGATGTCTGATACATTTTAACTTTATTGTTCTAATTAAATTAATGTTAGCTTCAGTATTATTGAGGTCATAGATGTTTTATGCACATTTAATTGTTTTAAAATGTTTCTATCCCAAGGATACCGTCTATCTATCTATATTTCTGTCTATCTATCTATCATCTATCTATCTATCTATCTATCTATCTATCATCTATCTCTCTCTCTCTATCATCTGTATATATTCATGTATTCATTTACATCAGCTGTGGGAATAGCTAAAACTTTTTATTAAAATCTGCATTATTACTCTCATATAAAATCAATTATAAACTTCCTAAGGTTTATTTCATAGTTATTGTGAGAGTTAAATGCAACACAGCAGGAATCAAACAAACCTGCCTTATATATATTTACGTGCACGTGTGTGTGTATGTGTGTGTTTTATTTGATTCTCTTTTTAAAAGTAAAATCAAATATAAAATAAGATTTTAAAAGATATTTATGGCCTTCTAGGATGAGACTAAATGTGCTGTTTTTCAAAGATCCTGAAAACCCTTAGTAGCTTTCAACTTGCTCACTCACTTACCCAATGTAAACTGACTGATTGCGGAGCTTTTCTCTGCTTAGAGAAGACTTAGCGTGGGAAACTCACTACACCTCCAAAAACTTCTGCGAGGGAGCGATACACCTCGTCTCCTCATTGTGTCTACCAGGGCAATTTACAAGGCTACTTTCTAACAGCAATGAGACAAAAGTGTGTCAACTTTTTAACTGGTTCCCAGTAAGACAATCCCCCCAAAAGCCATTATGTATTTAAAAAATAATATAAGCTACTACAGTAAATGTAAAGTTCATGATCTTGACAGGCTGTTAGAGAAAATAATTTATGTGTAATATCAATAACAGGAAAATAAAATTATGCTTTATTAATTCAAAGCTGTAATCAGTTTTTCTCCATGTTTTTAAAATTAAATTTTGCTTCTTTGAAAATTAATAAATATAATTGGAGTTATATTTTATAAAAGATATAGAAATTACATTTTCTATAGATTGTATTTAGTTAATAATTCTATCTTTAGAAATTCTAAGATTCTTGTTTTTGCTTTTTATATGGAAATTATACTATTAATATTATTATAAAATATGAAGTTTAGATACATTATCATTTACTGTCTTTAACAATCCTTTCTTTCCAGAATCAGACTGTGAAAAATTACTTGTATTATGAGGGAATAATTCCAGGACTTGGAAAATGGAACCATAGCTGGACAAGCATTCCCAGGCACCTCAAGGATACCCTCGTTGAATATTAAATATTAAACAGATGGTTTCACTATGTATTATTGATTTGGTTTTTTTTTTCATTTTAAATCACTACAATAAATCTAAAAATTATGTTTCTTCTTACAGATCATCTTTTAAATATTTTATTTATGCTGGTTATTACTAATGCATTTATTTTCATAATTAGCCATATATATATATATGTGTGTGTGTGTGTGTGTGTGTGTGTGCATGTGTGTGTGTATTTCTGTTTCTTTTTATTTCATAATAAAAGAAGTTAAAATGATTTCTAAAAAATCTTTAGAAAACCAATAATTTTTAAATAAAATAATTTCTAGCATTTTAGGGGTATTCAAATAAAATTCTAATATTTAAATGAAATCTCACACTTTAGCTCATTAGAATACATATAAAATTGAATGAAAAATGCACATTTTACTGATCTTCCTGAGGCCTAGGGAGCACTGTAGGTTTTATTATGTCCTTAGAGTCATTAACAAGGCACAGCCTGACTACTATGCACTGCAAATTGTAATGTAAGCAAGATTCATACATAATATTATACATAAATTACCAAAAATAATATTTATACATTATTTACCACAAGTTCTTTCATACATTCAAACTAAGACATGATTCTAAAATAACTTACTTTAAAATTTTAAACTATTATATTTCTTCAATTATTATACCTTGTCATTTTGGTACACCTTTCTATGGTACCAAAGGTCCTTCCAATTACCCTTATAGTGACTTCTTTAGAGAAACATGTAATAATATCTCACATTGCTTGATGACAATGTTAAAACTTTTTATTTCTGATAAATTTTGTATTATGCTTGATAGTAAGAGTTTATAAGATATCTGAAAAACTTCTGATGAAAGCCAAACTGATAATGGATATGGTGTCTGTGAAGGCAATGGAAGAGTCAGGAGGTATAGCTTAGCGGCGCTGTACCTGTCAGGCGCCAGGGCCTGAGCTGGATCCCATGTACAGTACAAAGAAGTACACTGGGTGAAATGTACAAATCTCATTTGGTTCCTCATCCTGTGCCAGAGAAAGGGACTTTACTGAGTCTGTAAACTCAGATTTTGAAAGTAAATTTCACAGAACATATAACTTAGATTGCAAATGTCTGAAAATACAAAACAGTTACAAATTCTCTCAACATTTTCAATTCGAATAAATGTTTAATGTGATCTACAATCATAAAGTTATGACACTAGCATTTTCTCATTTGGGTAAACACTGATTAGTGGCTCATACCTTCAGAATATTTAAAATCATTAAATATTAATTAAATGTGGATCTAAAGCTTAATGAATGTTTAAGACATCGCAAACACTGAAACAAGCATGAAAGAATAAGATGACCATATGGTCCCAGTCCTGGGACTAATGTTAAGTAACATCAGTAATTATGTGATAAATATACCCACAATTATATGCTAAATAAAATGATGTCATATAAATATTAGTGGTGAAAATACTTTTCAGAGAAAGTTTTATATGTTAAGAGATAGTAATTCAATCCTTAATGGGGCAATCAACATTTTTTTGCAGCTATCTCTAAGGAAGAAAGACTTCCCAGGTGTTAAGGCTGAATGACATTTCAGACACTGCTAGGGCAGGTACAATACATATGCGAGGATTTAGAATCATTCATTCATTATTCATTCTCTCATAGTACATCTTTGTCATAAGTAATGAATGTATGCATCTTGGGGACTTGATAAGTACACCTATGCCATCTGAATCCTTACTTTCCCTGCCCCTTACTTCTAGATCTCATCGCTATCCTCAAATAAAGGGTCATTGTTTGGAAAGTTGAGAACACTGTGAGTGCAGTAAGTGGTGAGATCAAGACCAATTTCTTTCCTATTTCTTGACTGAATCTTTAATTTTAGGTGGTCTAATTTTTTGCATTCATTGTATATTCTAGATATTAATTCTCTGTCTGAGAGATAACTAGCAATTTTTTCCCATTCTGAGGGTTATCTCTTCACTTCATTGACTGATTCTTTTTCTGTACAGAAGTTTTTAAATCTGATATAATTCTGTTTGCTGATTCTTGTTGCTATTTCTTGTGCAATCAACTCTCTGCCTAGAAATCTTAAATTTGTATCTTAAATTCTGTTCTGTTGATCTTGTGTCAGTTTTTGGCCCAGTATTGTGACATTTTTTATCACAATTGCTTTCTCGCTTTGTCCATGTTGTCCAAATTGCTCTGGGTATTCTAGGTCGCTTCTGGCTCCATATGAATTTTAGGATTATTTTCCTGAGATTAGTAAAATATGCTATTGTTAACTTTCATTTGGACTGAATTGAATATATGTAGCAGCTATGGGAATATAGCTATTGTGACAATATTTTTCTGTCTATTCATCAGGGAGCATCATTTATATATATATTTTAAAATTTGTTTGTTTGTTTATCTATTTATCCCTTTGAGACTAGCCTTGACGTTTAGACTACCCTCTAACTCACTATGTAGCAGTGGCTAGCCTCACATTTACAGTGATCCTCCTGGTTTTGGCTCCCAAGAGCTGGGACTGAAGCACCACCTATTTTTCCAATTTAGATGTCTTCTTTAATCTCATTTTTCAGAGTACTAGTTTTCTTTGTAGAAATCTTTTACTTCCTTAGTTATGTTAATTCCCAGATATTTCATTTTTCTGGATGCAATTATTGTGAGTAATATTTTTCATAATTTCTTTTTTACCCAGTTCTTTATTACTTTATACAAATGTTAATATTTTTATGTACTGATCTTGTATCTTGCTACTTTGCTGAAATTGGTTGTCTTTTGATCATTATTGTTGTTTGTTCTTTGGATGTTCTATGTAGAATAACATGTCATCTGCAAATAATGATAATTTGAATTATTTTTTCCTTTCTTTCTCTTGCCTAATTGCTCTAGTTAACATTTCAAATACTATGTTGAATAGAGAAGAAGGTAGAGGACATCCTTGTCTTGTTCCTCAGTTTAGGGCAAATACCTACTTTCTTCCCATTTAGTACAATGCTGGTCTGTCATAGATAACTTTTATCATATTCAAGTATGGTCCTTATATACTTATTTCCTTCATTGTTTTTATCATAAAGTAGTATTAGACTTGGTCAACAACCTTTGCTGTATCTATTGATATGATTATGTGGGTTTTGACCTTGCTTTTGATAATGTGATGTGTCACATTCATTAATTTATATAAATTGAACCATTTTTGCATCTCGGATGAAACCTACTCTTCAAGACTTATCATCTTTTTGATAATATGGTGTATTCTATTTACTGATATCTTCTTGAGAGTTTTTGTGTTTATGTTCAGTAAATATACTGGCCTATAGTGTACTTATTTAGTTAGATCTTTAATCAGTTTGGGGATCCGAGTAATACTGACTTCCATAAATGAATTTGAGAGCACTACATTCCTTTTCTTTCCAGAGTTTGAGGAGTGCTGGTGATATAATACCCTGAAGATTTTATAAAATTCAGCAGTGAATCTCTCAGGTCCTAGATTACTTTTTCCTTGGCAGATTCTTCATTACTGTGATAATTTCATTGTTTGTTATTAAATTTATATTTTTATATCTTATTGTATTGGTTTTGGCAGTTTTTACATATCAAAGAATCTGTCCATCTCTTCAGATATTTGCTGAAATTTGAAATATAATTTTTCAGAGCAGTCACTATCTTCTGGATGTTAACAATATTTTGATCTCACCCTTTTTATTTCTTGTTGCATTGATGTGACTCTCCTCTCTTTCTCTTGGTGAGTTGGTCTTAGAGCTTATGTTTTCTTTATTCTTTCAAATAACTAATTTTTTGGGTTTTTAAAAAA
>PVIR01021990.1:0-28754 GCA_004026965.1 Petromus typicus
ATACTGGGTGTGGAGACCCACACCCAGCAGCAACCAGTACCACATACCACAGTGCCGGGCGTGGTGGCTCACGCCTGTCATCCCAGCACTCGGGAGGCAGAGGCAGGAGGATTGTGATGTGAGTTTGAGGCTGAGCTCAGGGCCAGCCTGAACCACAAAGCGAGACCCTGTCTCCAAAAACCTAAAAAAAAAAAGAAATCTTGAATGCATGAATGTTAAGGATTAATCTCTTTGTGGCAAGTCAGCTGAGGATGTGTTATTTAGAAAAAGGCAGTGGCTTAAATTTATGAAGAAGAGGAAATAGAAAAGCACACAGAAATTTTAGGTTTTCAAAAGATGGGGAAAAACAATAGAAAATAAAAGGTAATATAAGAGAGAAGGGGTATGGTGGGAAACAGCATTGCTAGTGTCTCTCAGATCCTTTCTTGTCAGCCATGTGTTCATCTCAGGACCCTGTGGTCTTTACTTCACACTTAAAAATTCACCTACTCCTTTTTTTTTGCTCTAATTGACCTCTATTAAACAGAATTAGGAAATTTCACTGTGAAATGTATTTCTCAGTATCTCCGCAGGCTAGTGTTAATTCAACAAATTTGTATGAAGAATGAATATATTATAAGGATACAGAAAAGAATGAGAGTGTAAGATCTCTACCACCATAAATCTAACATATAATAAGAAAGATAGAAATGAGTAATTTCTATAATGAGTAAATTATACAGTGAGTAAATTATACAGTGTATTGCATGGTAAGAAATACTAAGGAGAGAATAAGGCAAGAAAAGGAAGTAAGGAAGGGAAGGAATAGAAAAAGAGTTGTAATTTTAAATAGACGAACTTAATAATAGACTTGAAAATAAAATAAAGGCACAAATGCAAGTAATAACAAAGTCAAAAAAACTTAATGTATTATAGTATGTGGAATAAGAGTCAATTCCTGTTCACCTTACTACAGGAGAGAAGCACTGGAGCTTTGGCACCTCTGGCACTTCCGGGAAGGCTGTCACCTTCTGCAGGGTCCAGTCGACCACTATAATACAATGCAGGCTGAAAATCTTCTGTATCCACTAAAAACAGGGAATAATCCTGGCCTGCAGCTACGCTCCAGATGCCATGTTCACTGCCTACCTGCAATGACAGAAAGTCCACACCTATTCAAGGCAAAGGCAGTCAGAGAGAACTTAAGATCTTTAGGAAATGAAAGTCAGGTACATAAGCACTGTGCAAAGTCAGTCATCTCAGAGGCAGAACTCACACACTGGGCCCATGTCCAATCAAATGCCAACCAATGTGGAAATATGAAATCCTATATTCAGCTTTTAAATTTAGAATCATTTTATAGCAATCTGAAAAATTAAAATTTAAAAAGGAGAAGGCATAGATCTAACTTTTTAAATGTTATTTTTGGAAATCCCTACAAAGAGCCTATATTACAAATGAGAGATCAGAACTGTTTAGAGCCTGCTCTAAAACTGACAGAACAAACACCTTTGTCTATTCTCATTCAGCTGTATGCAAAAAAAAAAGGCAAAAAAAAAAAAAAAAAACTACTAAGATTAAAGTCCATCCTCACCAACTAAACACTTGAGTGCTAAATTTCAGTTTCCCAGTTTTTGCCTCAGCACCTTGCTGGAGGACTTTTTAAAAAAATCCACCATGTGATTCTGACATACACAAACACTTGAGAATCACTGCTTTCAATCAATGACTTTCAAACTCTAAAGCTACACACAGTGATTCAGGAGCAACCATGGAAAAGAAAGTGCCAGGGCTTTACCTGCTCCCAGTCTTACAATTAAGGTTGCTCAATAGCCATCTGTCATATGTTTGGGAATTCTCAGAAGATCTGACCTAGCCTTAGCCTTGACCCAACACTGCCCCTCAATTATTAGACTCTGTGTCTAAGTGGCTCCAGGCTTCTAGTAGAGGGGAGGTATGTGTACCCATGTCTCCTAGTCAAATTAAGATAACTGAAAGGAAAAGCATTTAAGAACACTGCACAGTGACAGATATATAGTGCATACTGGATACATTGTTAATTATAGTTTACATCTGAATTTCCTTCCTAAAGTTGAGGCAGCCATCCTCTTTTAGTTTCTGTTACTCTCCACACAGAGTTGAGGACAGCACTGGACTCTAACACGGAAGCAGAAGGCCCACCCATCTGGTGGTGCTCATCATGTCCATCACCCACTCCCATCCTAAAAGGAATGAATACTGCTGGTGAGAATTTGGCATTTCCCCTGAGTGCTAAAGCAGGAAAGAAAGGTTGAAAACATCTCTTTAGCATTACACAGAATTACATAACAAGATCACAAATTGCCACTCTCAATAGCATCACATAACCCCAAACCAGTTCATACAACACTGAAAATCCCTTTACTTTTAGCTTTACTGTAGAAAACAAAAGCCTTTAGCACCATGTTATAAAATTCATACAAACACACTGCACATTACAGTGTTATGTAAAAGTCAAATTTAAGAATAAGCACTGCTTGGCATAGGAAGCCTAGAAAACATCACAATTTTAAGCAAAACATTTGCTTAAAAAGAAGCTGTTTCAAAGACAATACTATAAACATTAAATAAACAATTATAGCTAGGAAATAACTAATATTTCTTCAAAAATACATTTAGCTTGAAGTGTATTCATGCTTTGAAATTTTTTAAAGACTATCAGAACAAATTTAGGCTACAAATAAATGATTTCCTTTTCTTTTTTTTCTTTCTTTCTTTTTTTTTTTATAAGCAGGGTCACTATGTAGTCCAGGCTGTCCTTGAACTCACTATATAGCCCAGGCTAGCCTCAAACTCACAGCAATCCTCTTGCCTCTGTCTCCTGAATGCTGGGATTAGAGGTGCGCACCACCACATCTGGCAACAATGTCCTAATTTTTAAAAACAAAAAATGAGAAACACAAAATGTTATAGCTTAGAATTCTGAAACAAAAAGTTGCTATCAAGTTCACAAAAGTACCTTTGTGAGGCGAGGCACAGTTGTTGGAAAATCAGAATGCCCAAGCTGGCCAAAGGCATTGCTACCCCATGAATAAACCTATTGGAAAAACACAGAATAGGAGGTAAGAGCTATGAATCTGATCTTACATGTAAACTCTGAACCTTTACAATAATTAACATCAATAATAACATATAATAGCCTTTTATACATTAAAATAACAGGTATTAAAATGCATTTTTAAACAAGATCAAAGACAAAGGACAGGTGAGTACACAGGGATAGAAGACAAGAGTCTAGGGGTTAACAATAAAAAGAAGATTTCCAGGTGCTTACTAGCTGCCAAGCACTGTTATTCTTGCTTTTTATGTATTAATATTTAATTCCAACTACTTTTTAATATAAAGAAACTAGGCTACAGAAGTTTAACTTATTGAAGTTCACAAGTTGGTTTTTTTGAGACAGGGTCTCACTTTGTGGTTCAGGCTGGCCCTGAGCTCAGCCTCCAACTCACATCACAGCAATCCTCCTGCCTCTGCCTCCCGAGTGCTGGGATTACAGGCGTGAGCCACCACGCCTGGCACTGTGGTATGTGGTACTGATTGCTGCTGCGGTGAGTCTCCATGCCCAGTATTGTTATGTGGTTACCGGGGATCGAACACGAGTTCTTGCGCTTGCAAGACAGGCGCCGGAACCACTGAGCTAACTCCCCGGCCCAGTTTACAAGTTTTTAAGTAGCAGAGCCATGATTTAATCTCAAGACATATCCTATACTGCCTCTTAGAATGACAGTGATGATTAAAAAGGTATGTGGAACTTTAAAAAGTTCAGAAAGAAGACCAAGGATATAGCTTAGTGGTGCTGTGCCTACCAGACAAGCCTAAAGTCCTGAGTCCAATCCTCAGTATTGGAAAGAACAAATAGTACAGAAAGAAAAAATAAAGACAAGTGCTATAAATAAGTAAAGCCAGGTGCAGTGGCACATGCTTATTATGCCAGCTCTGAGGAAAGCTGAACCAGGAGAATCCCAAGTTTAAGTCCCACCTGGCAAATTAGCAAGACTCTACTTTAAAATGAGAAAAAAAACAAAAAACACTTTTAAAAGTGGTAAGAGGAGATCTGGGGATGTAGCCAGTGGCATTAGGTCCTGGTTTCCATGGTCCTGGAGTGGAGGTAATCTTGACTCCTTTTTCTGTAGGTAGGGAAACTATGGAATGACTAGAAAGTCTTTCACCAACTTCAAAGTCACTGTAGGAGAAATACAAGTATTAAGATAACACAAGCATTTTTTTTTTTTGAGACAAGGTCTCGTTTTTGTAATTCAGGCTTTTGCAATTGAAAGCCCTAAGCTCAGCCTTCAACTCACATCACAGCAATCCTCCTGCCTCTGCCTCCCTAGTGCTGGGATTACAGGCGTGAGCCACCATGCCCGGCACTGTGGTATGTGGTGCTGATTGCCTCTGGGCGTGAGTCTCCATGCCCAGTATGGTGTGTGGTTACCAGGGAATCGAACCCGGGCCCTTGCGCTTGCAAGACAGGTGCCGGAACCACTGAGCTAAATTCCTGGCCCCCAAACACAAGTATTTTTAAGGCTAAAGAAAACCAGATCACAATTACTATGGTCACTGTACAAAATTATAATACTACAAAAATATACACTGAAAATCATTGATGAATCAATCACTTAGAGACAAACACTATTCTGTTTTTGAGAACATAAATTCTTTCAAGAAACAGGATAGTATTAACACTATTTTGGGACTTGATCTTTTTTTAATTTAATGATGTGAATTAACTTTTTTTTTTTTTAAGTTTTTTGAGACGGGGTCTTCCTTTGTTGTTTAGGCTGGTCCTGAACTCAGCCTTGAACTCAGCAATCCTCCTGCCTCTGCCTCCTGAATGCTGGGATTACAGGAATGAACCACCATGCCCACTGTGGTATGTGGTACTGACTGTTGGTGGACATGAGTCACCATGCCTGGCACTGTATGGGGTTACCAGGATCGAATCCAGGACCTTGTGCTTGCAAGGCGGGCACTGGAACCACTAAGCTAAATCCTCGGCACCATTTTTTGGTTTTTTTTGAGTCACTATATCACTAGATACTACAAGGTGGCCTCCAACTCTCCATTCTCCTGCCTCAGCCTCCCAAATGCTGGCAGTATCACATAGATATGTATGTGCCATTATGTCTTGCTTTAAGTTATTATCATAATCATCATTATTAATATATGTGTGTGTGTGTGTGTGTGTGTGTGTGTGTGTGTCTGTGATGAGAGTGATGACTGAACCCAGGGCATTTGCTGCAAGAAGTCATATCCTCAGCTCTGTTTTAGTTGTTGAGACAGTCTTGATAAATCTCTAAAGTTGCCCAGAATGGACTGGAACTTGTGGTTCTATCTCAGCCTCTAAAACTGACAGAACTACAGGTACGTACCACACATCATTTTTGGATGTCAATTAAGCATATACCCACAATGTTACTTTAAAATTTACACAGAATTCCACTGTGATCAATTACCTGCTGAATTATTATTAAGTTCCTTCTTATTTAAAAATGCTAAATAGAATGTGGTCTGCACGCCTATAATTCCAGCACTGTGGGAAGAGTGAGGCAACCGGTTCACAAATTCAAGCTCAACCTGGGCAATTTAATGATCTAACAAGAACAAGACCCTGCTTAAAATAAAAAATAAAAAAACAAAGAGCTAGGGATGTGGCTTGGTCTGAAGGCCCTGGTTCAATCATCAGTACTATCAAACAAACAAAAAGCTATTAAATTTTTTTAAAAGCTATTAAAAATCTTAAATATGCATATTTGTATAGACATGTATATCTATGTTTTTAGAAGAAATTCCTGCGCAAAAAATTCTGGATTAACATGTAAACTGTGATTTTTGATAGATACTGAGAAACTATCTTCCAGTAAGGTCCAATTTACATCTCTACTCTTATTGTCTTTTCCCAATATCCTAACCAAAACTCAATGTTAAATGCAATTCTTGCTAATCAGATTAGCAGAAAAAAAAAATTTCACTCTTGTTTTAAGTTAAATTTGTGTGTTAAATGATCTTTTTTCCTTGCTACAGGTCATTTTTTCTTTTATGCATAGAATATAAGCATCATTTGACAATTTAACAGATAGGTTGCCAATATCTTTTTCTAATATATTGTATACTTTTCATTTGTGAGCCTTTTTTCTATTTAGTACTGTTGAATTATTATACGGTAAACAGGTCTTTGCTTTTTAATTTCTATTTTCAATGTTATGTCTTTTACTATTCCTAAGACTAATTTTTTTAAAAAACAGCAAAATTTGTTCTTATATATGTATGGGTATATTTTTTAACTAGGTCTGTAATCTACGTGGAGGAATATATAAAGTTATTGCCACGCCCCCGCCGAATAAGGCGTGACAAAATAGGGACTGGGGTCCCGGGCGGAAGACCCCTGTGCTTGAGGCTTGAGGCTCCCCAGGCCTAGAGCCTGAGTTGAGTATGCTTCGCCAGGAGGCGCGCAGTTAGCCCAACAGTATGTAAAAACAAGCCACTTTCTCCCTTCTAAACTATTCTGTTCTTCCCTGTGAACTGTTCTGTGCTTTCTTACCAAACAAAAATAACATAAGCAGAAAACACCTTATTAGACATAATAGTTTCAGCTAAAATAAAAATAACATGGCCACCTGACAAAACTACATCAACAAGTACAAAAAAATAAATTAATGCTCACATAAAATCTATGAGAACAAGATTAAAAAAATAACAAAGATCCACTTCCTTAAAAAAGTTGTGTACAAAACACACTGATCTACAAAGATTTTTGTGGTCATGAAAAAATCATCACTGTCTCACACGACCTTACACAATGTCAAAATGATTGATCTGTTTCTGTTCTTGTTTTTTCCTTAAACTTTTGTTAACCTATAATAATCACCCTTATTTTACAAGCCAAAAAATCATATATAAAAAAAGGCTTCACTTCAATAAAAATTACAACAACATCACAACCTCTCTTGTGTTTGTGTGCTGTCTGTCATCACCGACTCCGTCCATTCCTGACTTCAGTGCTCCCTAGATCCCCACGCCACGAGCGGTCCATGACAGTTATCATAATTTTCTTTTGCATTTTTCCTTTCCTTTTTTTTCTCAGAAAGTCTTCATAAATGTGGAGGGGTGATAGGGCTGAAAGATACATTCTGATTTGTTTATACTGTATATTAAGGTAATGAGGCAAATATATACTCTCAACAACTGCTGGTGTGGGTATATATTTGTAAGAACTTGCTATTGTTTTTTATGTTTAAAATTTTTTTCTTCTGCATTTACGAACACTCAGTCTTGCTTCTCCAACTGGTAAAACAAGTCCACTTTGTTCACATTCTCATACACCTGGGCCTATAGGCACGGGGCGGGGGGTGTGCTGCAGACTGAAGTCAGGTCCTCATGTATGCTAAGCACACGCTCTACTGCTAAGCTATGCCCCGAGCCCTAACGTGTATTTTATAAGAATAAATCTCACTGTTCCCTTCTGCTTTATTTTAGAATTTATTTGGCATAACTATGTTCAATCTCTCAGAATTTATGGATCATTTTATCAAGTACTATAAATATTATATTGGAATATTTTAAGACTATATTAACACTGATTTAATGACTTAAGAAGAAATGACATTTTTGTAACAATGACATTTTCCATCCAAAAATATAACCTTCCCTTACTCTTGCTTTCTTTTACAATCTTTTATAAGTAGTCTTGAGTTTGTATCATGTGGGCTTTACAAACGTCCAATCAAGATCATTCCTAAATCCTTAATATTTTAATTACGAAGAGCTATAATTACAAGCAGCTTTCTTTTCTTTTCCAACTATGTCTTTCTGTTTTATTGTATGTGTTTATAAAAGCCAGTGAGTTCTGCACATTTTGTACCTGACCACCTTACTGATCTCTCATTTTTAAGTGACTTATATAATTTATGATATGTTAATAAATTTTTTTCCTTTCCTAAAATGAATATTTATGCTGATTATGTTTTTTGGTCTTTTTGGTTAGTCAAATATGTAAAATCTAAAATAAAATCAAATATTTAGGACTTAGAATCCTTTAGTGAAGAAACACCTGAGCACATTTAAGAATAAAAGCTGGGTGTAGTGGTGCATGTCTACAATCCTAGTACTTTGGAAACTGAGGCAGGAGGATTCAATTGTTTTGGGTTTGAGGCCAACCTGGGGTACATAGAGTGAGTTCAAGGACAGTCTGTGCTATGTGGAAAAACCCCCTCTCAAAAAACAAAGCAAAAAAAAAAAATCATTTTTTAGAAAGGGTCATGTATTAATGAGAATGACTTAAGTAGTGCCACAAAGTTAGTTTCAGATCTCACAATTTCAAGAGAAAAATGCTATTTGTTTTTTTAGAATCTTACTATAGATTTTTCTTCAAGGAATGGAAAAAAAAAAAACAAATCCAACAATACCCTGAAAACTTTGGGTTCCATTTTTAGATCAGAAAACTTCTTAGGCAGACCAATGTTGAATCCAAGTTTTACTATCAGGCTTGTAATTTTAGACCAAGTTACATAATTTCTCTTAGCCTACTTTCCCCTTCTACCAAAAGGAAAAATCATCACATACAACATTCAAAAACTCAAATGAGATCCAACATGTTGGCTGACATTACAGATACCAAACAAATGATAGTTCAGTCTTATTACTATATGGTCTTCATGATATCATAGTTTGACTCTTACCTGGGATTTTGCAGTAAGTGCCATAGAATGGTAACCACCTGCCTCCAGATGGATTACTTCTTTACCATCCAGACACTTGACACACAATGGTTGAAGCCTTAAAGAAAAACATACATACACACAAAGAATTCTCAGCAGAAATCATGCTTTTTTTTCAAGCTATAGAAAGTGCTTTCAAGTAAAAAGAAGTAAAGCACTAAAATTTAAGAAGTTACATGTAAAAACTACTCCTAAATATTATATACAGTGGTGCCTTGGTTCATAAACACTTTTGTTGGTAAATAATTTCATTCACAAACAGAAGCATTTGGCAGAATTTTGTTTCTGTCTACAAACTCTACATCAGGTGACAACACATGACCAGGACCATTTTCCACACAAACACAAATGTGGCTAACTTTTCTAGAACTGTTGAACAAATTAAGTTCGTGAACAGAGGTAGCACACTTTTTAGAGATTTAAATTTAATTTTTGTCTACTTTCATAGAAGTATAATAAAATTATATTAGTATAATAATTCTTGTACATCAATCACTAGGTGGCCCCATAACTCAATCTATTATAAAACACAAAACTAAATTTATTACTGGAGGGTATGTATTGAGGACACAATGAGATATAACAATAGTGAGGTAATTTTTTAAAATTTTATAGTTGCTTTCATTGTCTTAGTAAGAGCCATTTATATCCACCTACTGCTTTAGATAATTCCATTTACATGTCTTGAAGGATTACAAATATCTAGTTTGCTAATAAGAGTTCTTATTAAACAAACTAGCAGTTTTCCTTAATATACAATGACTTAGTTTAATGTTTCTATTATAATTATTTTGACAGTGGCAGAGAGATGTCATTTGGGTAAGAATCCTGTTGGCATTTCTGCATAACTTAAAAATTTTAACCATTTAGGGATGACAGGACAGCTCAGTAGCATAGCTCTTGCCTAGCATGCTCAAGGCCCTGAATTTAATTTCCAATGCCTGCGCGCGCACACACACACACACACACACACACACCCCTATTTACATGTTCCAATGAAATACCATCTTAATTCTCAACAGCACTTTCTGTATTTCAACATGAATATACCTTAAAGACATGGAAAACTGCACTGGATACTTCAGGAATACATTCAGACTAAAGCAACAGCTTTTCATCACAGTTAAGGTTGCAGACTAATCGGAAGCTAAGGACTAGACTTTGAGAGGAAACAGACATGCAGAGATCCAAACAGGGGAGGTTACTGGCTTCAGCCAATGCTGACAAGGACCCTCTAGTCACACTTACCGAGGCAGAACATCGCCGTGGCCCAGCTGCCCTTCCTTCCCTTTCCCCCAGGTCCACACCTCTGTTCTCAGAGAGGGCAGCAGCGCATCTGCTTCCCCACTATACGTTGGAGTCAGAACCACGGTCCTTGCTTTCACCCTTGCAGCCTTTCTTAAGAGTCTGGGAGAAACTGAAAATAAACCAGAGATGGGTTGAACTGGAAGAAATATAATTTTGATAAACTAAAAATTTTCAAAAAATACACTAACATGGGCCGGGGATACAGCTCAGTGGTTCCGGCGCCTGTCTTGCAAGCGCAAGGACTCGTGTTCGATCCCCGGTAACCACATCACAATACTGGGCGTGGAGACTCACCCCAGCAGCAACCAGTACCACATACCACAGTGCCGGGCATGGTGGCTCATGCCTGTAATCCCAGCACTCGGGAGGCAGAGGCAGGAGGATTGTTGTGATGTGAGTTGGAGGCTGAGCTCAGAACCAGCCTGAACCACAAAGCGAGACCCTGTCTCAAAAAACCTTAAAAAAAAAACCAATGCACTAACATGGTATTTTGAAACATATTCTATAGGATCACTACCCAAACATGGGGAAATGCTCCTTATTGCATTATTCCTCCATTACCTCCCGTGCAGAGACTCACACACAATAGCAGGCAGAAAAGTGCTGACAAATCCTGTGATTAAAAGCATGGTTTCACTCTGTTTCACTCAGCTCCTCTACAGAACATCTGCCTTGGGAATCCTTCTTAGTGTAACATTCATGACCTGTAAAACCTGCATCCTAAAGTACATACTGAACAAAATATTACACTAAGCTGACAAATACTTTTCCCATTTCAAAGCAGTTAAAAGATAAGCCTTCCTGAGCCAAAGTCTATGTTCAAATATACAATGAAGAATTATAATAAAGGATTTATTTAAAGATACAAAAAGTTGAATTGCTATTGTGGGGAAAACCTTAGTAAAGGGAAGTACTAAGGAGCTTCTTAGGCTGGAGCTACTGTAGCTCAGTGGTAGTGTACTTGTCTCACTCAAGCAAGGCCTCGGGTTCAATCCCCAGAAGCCCTCTCCCCCAAGTTTTTGCATTTTGTTTGCCTATTTCAAATTATTTTGTAAAGAAGTTTTGGAGAATTGACTTTTGGTGAATCCTACACAATGCTTTCACTCTTTGTAAGAATAGCATCATTTTTTGTAGGTTTTAAAATTATACCACACAACATTATGTATCTTGTTTATCATTAGACAGGATAAAGTTTGACGAAAATCTTCAAGGTCACTAAGTATAGACACAGTTACTCATTAACCTTGTCATTAATTTGTATGCCACAAGAAAGTAATCATACTGCCTAAGATCAACATCTTTTATGGTGAATGTATCATTTATAAGCATACAAGACCCAACAACTCCATTTAAAGCTTCCTCAAGGAAGTATTAAAGATAAACTGTAATGAGGGAAAAAAGACTACACATAAAGTTTCTAAATATATTTGAGGTTAATAAGTAAAACTTAACCTCAGGATATAAGTTTACAGGTGGGATGGCATATTTCATATGATCTAATAATATAACAAAAATCAATATTCCACATCTATGGGTCTAAGACATCCTAAACTAAGTTAAAATTTAACAGGCATGTAAGAAAAAGGAAATTTTAGCACAAGATTCTCCTTCAGATTTATTTATAGAATACAACTTCTGGTTTGATCAAATCCTTCTCAAAGGTAAGTGTGCAGGCTAATCACTGGGGATCTTGTCATGCATGCTTGAGTCACTTGTTTGGGGAGGAGCCAGAGATTCTGTATTTCCCAAGCTCCTGGATGATGCTGATGTTAGTGGTTGCTGGGTACTAATGATTTAGAAATGCACAACAACAACTGCATGATATTCTACATATGATGGCACACTACTAGTGGTTTAAGAAATGACATTTTCTCTTACTGAAAATGATATTATCTCTTCTTTCAAACCATGTATGGTGATTCTTTACTTATTTACTGCTCACATTTACAATTCATCAATTTTGAGTACAGGTCTCAATCAGAAATAAGGGTACTGTTACAATCCAGTATGATAAAATACCATTAATAAGGTTATAAGCAGAAACAGATATCATGAAAAAGTTTTGTTCTGTAGTTATTTCTAAGCAAATAAATATAACTTTCTTCTTAAACTATTTTAGTAAACCACCATTAAATAAATTTTGACATTTGAATGTCATTTTCAGTAATTAGAAAATCTAATTTCTTATAATATAGCATGTGATACTGGAGATTGATGATTCACCAGAAGTCAAGTCATCAAAGCTGGTTATTTTCTAGAGACCGAGGATTTGGCTCAAGTGCTATCGTGCCACTCTAACCCTGCTGTGGCCAAAAAAAAAGTTGGTTATTTTCTTACCTTGAGACAACAATCCAGGGAGGGAGAGTCTCCGACTGCCTCCTTCTGATTCTTCTTCTCTGATATCCACAAGACTTGAACTTTTCTTTCCTTGCATTGATTCCTGTTTAACTTGTTCTTCTCTGGTGTCTTTTAAACCTTCTGGACCTATGCAACTACTGCTTGCTGGAGTTCCAGGTTCACAAGGGGCTGTATTATAAAAGTTCATCACTTTCTTAAGAGACAAGGCTCCAGCTTCATAGGTAGCAGCCACTCTCACACCAACAGCAGATGCACAAGAGACCACCAGGCTGTTGAGGGCTGAAGTGCTGGTGGTGGGTGGGCTGTGAGGATTAGGAACTGCTTCTTGTACAAGAGGCTAAAATATACACCCAGGAAAAGAATATAAAAATAGAATTCATATATAACAAGTGATCAATAAAAAGAAAGCTTAACACTTTTTGCATATGGAAATCAAAAATGACAAAAGTCTTCATCTCCAGCTCCAAAGTATCTCCTCCTAACCAAGGAGCTAATAATATACAGAAATGGTACTCAAAGCAGAATTCTTTAGCAAAGTCACTTCTTTTTGTCTCCATGTTGTATTTTTCCATGGCATTTAAGAGTAAGTTCCACTCAGGAGGCTGAGACAGGAAGATCATCATGAGTTCAAAGCCTGTGCCACACAGTGAGTTCAAGACCAGTCTGAACTATAAACGAGATCTTGTCCCAAAAACAAAAGTATGTTCTAATGTCTCTTATAAAATTAAGGACAATCAAAAAAAAAAAAAGAAAAAAGAAGTCATGGATGGCAATGTATGCCTGTAATCCCAGCACTTGGGAAGCTGAAAGAGGAGGATTGCTGATAGGTGAACGCTGATACATAGTGAGCTCAAAGGTGGCCTGACAGCCTGAACTACGTAGCAAGACCACATCTTCAAATAAAGCAAACATACATAAATAAAATTGGGCTGGGGATTTAGCTCAATGGTTTCGGCGCCTGTCTTAAAAGCACAAGGACCCGGTTCAATGCCCCAGTAACCACATACAATACTGGGCATCGAGACTCACACTCAGCAGCAATCAGTACCACATACCACAGTGCCGGATGTGGTGGCTCACACCTGTAATCCCAGCACTCGGGAGGCAGAGGCAGGAGGATTGCTGTGATGTGAGTTGGAGGCTGAGCTCAGGGCCAGCCTGAACCACAAAGCAGACCCTGTCTCAAAAACAAAAAACAAACAAACAAAAACAACAACAACAAAATAACCAGACCTGAGGATAGTGGGACAGATAAGAAGATGGAGAAACAACTCCAAACACACAGAGTCATTTTCTCTTTGATAAAAGAGCCAAACACCTTCACCAGAAGAAAGACAGCCTCTTGTTTAATAAACGGTGCTCGGAAAACTGGCTTTCCACATGCCGAAGATTAAAACTAGACCCGTATCTTCCACCTTGCACTAAACTAAAATCAAAGTGGATCAAACATCTAGATATTAAAACAGAAACACTAAATCTGATGGAAGATAGAGTCGGTAGAACTCTTAAAGACTCTAGCATCGGAAAAGACTTTATGAACAAAACCCTGATCACACAGGAACTGTCACAAAGAAATCAACAACTAGGATCTCATCTTATTAAAAAAACTTCTGCATAACAAGGAAAATCACCAACAAAGTGAAGAGACAATCGACAGAACAGGAAATAATTTTGCCAGCTATTCCTCAAACAAAAAACTACTATGTAGTATATATAAAGAATTCAAACAAGCTGGACCCTCCTACATTTAAAGACCCAATCCAAAAAAGGGCATCTGAAATGACACCTCTCAAATGAAAAAAATAGAAACTGCCAAGTAAGTATATGAAAAACTGTTCAACATCACTGGTCATTTGAGAAATGCAAATGAAAACAATGCTGAGCTTTCATTTCACTCCAGAAAGAATGGCTGCTATCAAGAAATCAATCAAAGCTGGGGGACTATTGGCAAAAAAGGAACTCTTCTCCACTGTTAGTGAGAGTATAGACTGGTGCAACCACTGTGGAAATTAGTGTGGAGATTACTCAAAAAAATAAAATTAGAGGTTCCATTTGACTCAGCTATTCCCTTGTTTTGTATCTTCCCAAAAGAGTGAAAAGAATCATACCACAGTAACATATGCACATCCATGTTTATAGTGGCAGATTGTAAGAGCTAAATCTTGGAAACAGTTTAAATGTTCATCAACTGACAAATGGATAAAGAAGATATGGGTTTATTTTTACACAATGAAATAGTATTCAGCCATAAATACCAACAAGCTTGAGACATTTCTAGCTAAATAGATTCATCTTGAGACCATACACTTAAATAAAAAAAAAATACTAGCAACTCAGTTTGTGATTGCTAAATCTTGGAAATAACCAAAATGTCCATCAACTGGAGACTGAATAAAGAAGATGTAGTTTTTTCATAGAACAGAGTATTATTCTGCCATTAAAAGTGATAAGATTAAGTCATTCATACTCAAATGCATGTACTTGAGGACATCCTTATAGTGAAATAAATAGGTTACAGATGTGTAAATATTGTATCTTTTCTCTGGTATGAGAAAATAAAGATGTAAATAAGTTGTAATATGTATAGCTGATATTGTGAAATAAAAAATATTTAAAAGGAAAGAGGGTGTAGGGGTAAATAACGAGGGGAAAAAGAATGTGACAATAATAAAGAAAAAAGGAAATAAAGTTTATGTATATAGGAGGTAGGGGGTTACAGGATGGGGGGAAGGGTAAAGAATGAGAATCAAGTCATGTCATATTCTAGTATAAGCTCTCAATGCTGAATGTGATGATGATGTGTATACATAATGTACCAATATAGATTTGAATTAAAAAAAAATACTAGCAAAAAAAAGAAAAGAGATTTTGCTTTTTTTTAGTTTTTTTTGAGACATGGTCTCGCTTTTGTGGTTCAGGCTGGCCCTGAGCTCAGCCTCCAACTCACATCACAGCAATCCTCCTGCCTCTGCCTCCTGAGTGCTGGGATGACAGGCGTGAGCCACCACGCCCGGCACTGTGGTATGTGGTACTGATGCTGCTGGGGTGAGTCTCCACACCCAGTATGGTATGTGGTTACCGGGGATTGAACCCAGGTCCTTGTGCTTGTAAGACGGGCGCCGGAACCACTGAGCTAACTCCCCGGCCCCTGAGATTTTTCTATTTTTAGAACAAGCCAGTAAGACATCTTTCAATATTGTATGGAGCCAGAACTCAAACATTAAGTATGCCTTTGAATTATAGGTTTTTTTTCCTCATGTATGCTTGACCTATAAAACCATATCCTCAAAATTAGAAAATAAAAAATACTGCTATGCTTTTCGCATTTCAAATTATCTAAAGGAAAACTCACAGTTCAACTCCAGAAATACTTTTCTTTACATTATAAAATATATAACAGATACCTGAGATGGCACTGGCGTCTCACAGCTCTCTGCATCCTTCATGACTGAATGATCAGACTGTTTGCCCAAGTGTTCACTTACTGCGTGGGTGTCAGGACATGACAGTGTGTCTCTCTCAGAAGTAGCTGCAGTTGTTCCTAAGATGTTCTCATGGGAGGAAATGGCACCACCACTTGTGCTCTGAGCACATCCCACATGTAGGTCAGGGGCAGCGGGCAGGCTGGCTTCCACGGGAGTGCTTTCAAGTGCTTCCCCTCGGCGATCGAGGGGCTCAGTGCAAGGGCTGACAACAGCACTGGTGTGGCTTTCTGCCTGGGCCTCCGATATGGTCACCCCTAATGGGCAACAGTGGCTGTCTGATATAATCACGTGATCTTCCTTGTCCATCATTGTAATGAGGAGCTGGCTGCACTGGTTGCATCTTTCAGGAACTGGCTTCAAATCTTGGGAAGGGAGGCATTGCACAAGAGCTAGGCTGTGGAAAGCCCCACAGGCCACCTGCAGCACCACACGCCCAGCAAGATGTTCCACCTTTTGTGGTTTTGTCACTGGAAAGGTGGTGGTGATGAGACCCAATTGACAACCAGTACCCCATGCCCAAATCTCTCTGCTTATTGACAATGCCAGTGTGTGCTCCTCACCACATGCCAACTGTAAAATCCGAACTGCAATCAAAGGGCTGGTCTCAGAATCAGAGATGCTGACAGGACTCGGTTCTGGCACACGCTGCTGGTTGGCAACCGCACACTGGCCTGCAGAGTTCTCACCCCACATGTACACTGCCCCACCTTCTGTCACTGCTCCACTGTGGAAGCTGCCTGTTGCCACTGTGACCACGTGATGCCCAACTAGGGCCTTTTCTAGGATAGGGCT
Source organism: Petromus typicus (assembly GCA_004026965.1). Classification (NCBI taxonomy): domain Eukaryota; kingdom Metazoa; phylum Chordata; class Mammalia; order Rodentia; family Petromuridae; genus Petromus; species Petromus typicus. Next base: position 16,682 of record PVIR01021990.1, read on the forward strand.
GGCTGGGCATACTTCCATAGGCTCACTCCTCCAAGGAAGGGTCCCAAAACTGTAGACCTCACCATCTGAAGGTTTAAAAAGAAGAAAAGAGAGAGGGGGGGCTTGAGAATTCACCAGAAATTATATCATTAAACTCTGGTCTTCTCTAGAATTCAATAAAACAAACATTAAATATTTTTTTCAAAACCAACACTAAGGTTCATTTAACACTCTGTACTATAGTCAGAGTTTTAAAATTGAAGTTCAAATACTTTTAAATGAAGAGTATTGCTCTTTCTGGCCTTACCCTACTCATTCCTTACCATAGATTTACTACTAATGGCTCATAATGTAGTAACCAGAAGCAGATTCCAGTCACTTGGACAAAGCAGTAGCTAGTCATGGTGACGTATGCCTGTAATACTAGGACTCAGAGGCTGAGGTAAGGGGACTGTCATGGGTTTGAGGCGAGCTGGGGCTACACAGTGATTTCAAGGACAGTCTGCACTACAGAGTGAAGCTCTGTCTTAAAACAAAACAAAAACAAAAAATGATTTGTAACAACATACTAATTCTTCTAATTGAAGAAGTATCAATAGCAATAGCAGTACTGATACACACAAAAAAAGATATCTGGATTCCCCCACTGTTTTGCCCCTGGCTTCATCATTAGTCAAATTCAACAGAGACAGGGAAACTGGATGATATCTAGCATTTGGTCAGCACCCTTGAGCATGTCAGACACAGGATCTCCCAACCACCCTGGAGTGCTACATCCACCCTAGCCAAGCTTAGATATGTCAATTTTGACACAACACCAAGATGCTTGTGAAACATGAACACTACAGGCTATTTATGTATTTTTGAAGGTTTCCTTTAGTTGTCCCAGCCTTGTACATTTAAATCCAGATTTTAAAAGTAGCATATTTATGAAGGGTTTCCAATACTTTACTAATGTTATTTTGAATATCTTATTGCAAATAACAATGACAGAACTCTACTGGAGAACTATATATTTTGAAGCTCAGGGTAAATATTAAATATAGTTTACATTTTAAAGCCTTGAATAATTCAATAACATGTATTATTGTAATAAAAGTTATATAATGATAGATTAGAAAAATTTGTGTTTGTCCCTTAAAATCTCAAAAGTCAGATTTAAGCTTTGTTTCCTAGAGCTTGCTTTCCCTTAGTTCCTGAAGGAAAACACCAAACATTATTTAACATTTAGTAAATGTTTATAGAGCAGAAGTTTATAAATCAGTGAAGTCAATGACAATCCTAGCCTAAATCAAATCTGCCAGCCAAGCATGGTGATGCATACTGGTAATCTCAGCATTTGGGAGGCTGAGGCAAGAGGATCACAAAGTGGAGGCCAGCCCGGACTACACCGTAAGACTCTGTCTCAGATAGATCAATTGATAGAAAAGACAGACAGACAAATTGGACATTTTTTCCATGACTAAGTTGATAAACTGGTAAGTCACTAGATTAAAGGCAATTCTCCATATAAATTAGAGCATATTTCTATTTTAGATGCGTAGGTTTTTATAATATTCTCTTTGTAAACTGCTGCTCATGCCTGAAAAAAGCTGAACTGAGATAGTATAGCCAAATGGCTTGAAAAAGAGTTATTGAAATCCAACTGAGTTGTAGTTTTGACTGACACCCTAATATCTGCATGTACCTGAAAAAAATTATTTAATCTCCCTTTTAGTTTCTTCATCTGAATAATAATAGTAGCTACCTCATAAAGATTTAATGAAATTACATGGAAAATGCTGTGTATTAGTCCTGGCACACAACTATTTATTATTAGCACATTATTCTGATATATTTAATGAACAAAAACTATACCAAGCAAGTCTAGAAACAGAAAACTCTTTTTAAAAGTAACCTGTAGTATCCACTGTCTCTTATCCAAGCTTGCACACTGGGCATTTATCAGCATTTCAGTCAGTGTTCGTTATGCCCCTCTTTTAGTACCTTCAGTGAGAAGAACGCCATGTTTCACTCCAAGGGCTGCCTGAACAACAGTCTTTCCTCCCCAGCCTGGCAACCTCTCTGGGGTTATGGAAAAGGATCCTGCCTGCCAGATATGGACCAGGCCTCTTTCTTTGGATCCTTCTGGTTCTGCTGAGCTATAAATATTAAAAAAACAAAATATCAAAAACAATTCTTTCAGAAATACCAAAATTATAACATACTTCAAGCTGAAGTCTATTTTAAAATTTTAGTTTATAACTGATAAACAGTACTGAATGAGAAAGATTTGACAAACAGAATCTGTTTACTTTAAATTGAGTTTAAATTTATAACTTCTATTTAAATTTAAAATATTTTATGTAACAGGCATATAATTGTACATATTTATGGGTTATAGTATATATTTCAATACATTTATATAATGTATAATTTTCAGGTGAACAAATCAGGTTGAATAGCATAAGTAATCACTTTGAATTACTATTTGGTTGTACTGGGAATATTTAAAATCTGACAAAGCTCATCAGTAATCAGCTTTAGTATTTTTCTCTATCAATCAACTAAAATGTTATCATATGTTCTTATTTAACATCTACTAGCAAGAGAATTAAACTGAAAAATATTACACCCATGTGGAACTATTTATTGTATTTTCCTAGAATTGATTTTCTTAGAAATGATTTTACCTTCTCTTCTTTGAGTCCATCAGTCAGTAGGTGCACCCCATCACCAACTTATTCCCCTCTTTGTAAAAGGTGTATCAAGACCTAAATGGGAAAACACAGGGTAAGCACAAAGGGCAGCAGAAGAATGCTTTGCTTTTATCCCCTTAGATCAGAGAAGCTAAGGGAACAGTCAGCCTTCTAATAAGTGTACATTCACTTGGCAATAAATCCACAGTGGAACTATTTAAACTATTTCATTTTCTGTTGCTGCAGTCAAATATTTAGAACCTTCTCACTGAGCTTATAAAAATGCTGTCTAAACAGCAAATATAATATTGAAGAAGAAAAGATTACCTATGATTAGGGGGTACCACTTAAGGCAATAAAGTTGTTTATTTTTTATTATAAATAAGATAGCTTAATATGAAAATCATTGTGAAACTTAAAAATTAAAATCACATTAATTGAAATGTTAAATGATTGCAAATATATAAAGAATTAAAGATCTAGAGCAAACAATTCAAAAATTCATCTGGAACCACATAAGACCTAGAATAGTGAAAGCAATTCTAAACAACAAGGATATGGTGGGGGTAACATCAGCCTCAACTTGAAAGTATACTACAAAGCCACTGTGATAAAAACTGCATGGTACTGGCAAAGTAACAGACCCAAGGATCAGTGGAGTAGAATAGAAGATCCAGAAACAACTCCAGACATACTAAACCACCTCATTTTTGACAAAGGAACCAAATATCCTCAGTGGAGGAATGATAGCCTGTTTAACAAATGGTGCTGGAAAAACTGGACTTTAACCTGTCAAAGATGAAAGCTAGACCTATCTGTTTCACCACGTACTAAGCTAAAATCCAAGTGGATTAGAAACCTAAATATTAAAACAGAAACACTAAACCTGCTGCAAAACAGGTTAGGTAAAACTCTGGAAGACAATGGCTTAGGGAAGAATTTCCTGAACAAAACCTCTATAGCACAAAAACTGGCAGAAGAAATCAATAAATGGGATCTCATTCAATTAAAAAGCTTCTGCACAGCAAAGAAAACCACCAGCAGGGTGAAAAGGTAACCAACAGTATGGGAAAGGGTCTTTACCAGCTATTTCTCAGACAAAGGGCTACTATCTACTATCTAGAATATATAAGGAGCTTAAAAGAAATCAGCCCATCCAAATTTAAAGACCTAATTCAAAAATGGGCTTCAGAGGAAGAAGTAAAAGCAGCTAAGAAACATATGAAGAAATGTTCAACATCATTAGTTATTCAAATAAAAGCAACACTAAGATTTCATCTCATTCCCCATAGAATGGCTGCTATCTCAGAATTAGCCAGCAACAAATGTTGGAAAGGCTGTGGAGAAAAAAGAACCCTTCTTCACTGTTGGTATGAGTGTATACTTGTACAAACACTGTGGAGATCATTATGGAGATTCCTCAAAACACTAGGATTAGAGGTCCCATTTGACCCTGCAATTCCTCTGCTAGGTGTATATATATATGAAAGAATTAAAAGATTCATATTACAGAGACATATGGGCACCCATGTTTATAGCATCTTAGTTTGTGATAGCTAAATCCTGGAAACAATCAAATGTCCATTAACTGGAATAGGATAAAGATGTGATTCTTTGAATCACATCTAGAATGGAGTATTACTCTGCCATAAAAATGATAAGACTGAGTCATTTATACTCAAATGGACATTCCTTCAGGACATAATCAAAAGTGAAATAAATGGGTGACAGTTGTGTAAATATCATATCTTTTCTCTGGTATGACAAAAAGAAGATATAAATGAGTTCTAGAATATATGGTAGATATTGTGAAATAGAAAACATTCAAAAGGAAATGGGGTGTGGGGTTAAGTAACAAGGGGAAAAATAATGTGACGGTAATAAAAAGAGGAAATAAAGCTTATGTATATGGGGGGCGGAGATGGTAGGATGGGTAGGTGAATGGGAAAAAATGAGAATTAAGTTGTGTCATATACTGGTACAAATTCTCAATGTTGAGTGCAATCATAAGGTATATATATAATGTACCAATCAAGATTTGAATTTTTAAAAAAGAATTAAATATCAGTTAACTGAGAAGACTGTCCTTAAAAAAAAAAAACACTCCTTAGCAATGGATCAGATTTAATTAATTGTAATTTTAATTTATATTTTAAGTGATACACAAAAATTATATCGTTAAAGCAAAATTTTCTGTTAAGTGGAACTAGCAGTATTTTCCCGAAATCAGTTTTAATTCAAGACTAGCAGACTAGTACACCTTCTAATCCACAAAGATGGAAGAAGTTTGATTTTCTTTTTTTTATTTGTTTGTTTGAGAGTCTCACTTTGTGGTTCAGGCTGGCCCTGAATTCACTATGTAGCCCAGGCTATCTTCAAACTTGTGGCGATTCTCTTGTCTCTGCCTTCTGAATGCTGGGGTTATAGGCATGTGCCATCACACCTGGACTAGAACTTTGATTTTTAAATTAGTTCTTTTTTTGCCAGGCATGATGGTACACACTTGCAATCCAAGCATTCAGGAGGCTAAGGCAAGAGGATTGCCATGAGTTCAAGATCAGCCTAGACTATATAATGAGACCCTATCTCAAAAAATAAAAAAATAAAAAAATTCAAAACAAGTTAGCTCTTTTAAAATTCACCAAAGGAAAAGAACTACATGAAAATCACCAAACATGATGCTCATTTAGTTTAGAAACTCAAATGCTGAATAAGAGGTATAAAATAAAGAAGCAGAAGAAATGATCAATGTATTTCAACTCAGAATTTTACATTTTTAAGGTCACCAAAACTCATGGAAATAAAACTAACAAAGTGTTACTTGTGTGGTCCATAAAATATTAGGGCCAAGCTAAGTATGGTAGCATACACCTATAATCCCAGCACTTGGGAGGCTGCAAAGGGAGATTCACCATGAGTTTAAGGCCAACCTGGGCTCAACAGTGAGTTCAAAGCCAGCCTGAATTACACAGCAAGACTGTCTCTCAAAAAAAAAAAAAAAAAAAATTGGAGGCCAATCTGGCATGGGGTATACACCTATAATCACAGCACTCTCAGCTGAGGCAAGAGTATTACAAAGTTAAAGCCTTACTAAGCTAATGGTGAATCTGGGGCTACTTTGGACTATATGATGAGACCATATCTCAAACAAACAAAAAAGGCCAAATTTGTGATTTATTTTCTAAGAGGACATGGCATGGCCACCGTGTTCTGCCATACCAGCAGGACTGATCTAGGGTCCATCTGTTTATCCCAGGTTGCCTGTGAATTCTTACTGTTTCCATCTGCATATGAGGAGGAAATTACTTTTTACCTACTTCTTATTTTAGAAATGTTTTCAATCATTCAAAACTAGGTAAGTATTATGCAAACAAAATACATCTAAATCAACTAAATTTATAAAATTAATGAATACAATACTCAAATGCTACTATGTATGTGGCATTAACTAGCATTATTAAAACATATTTAATGGTGTAGAGTAAGATTGCAGCCAGATTTAATCTGTGCTTATCTGTCAGAGATCTTGATTAAATGTCAACAATGCTCAGCAGAAGCCACAGACCCCTCTGGGAGGAAGTGGAAATGCACAAGCCCACCTCACTATTCATGATATTCACCTGATATAAAGTGAATTTTGTCTTAATACATGATAATCAAAAATGCTGAAAATCTTTTGGTGAGTAAAACTACCAATATTTATTATCTTAGTGTCATAATTTTCAGTAGTTTTCTTAAAACTGAATATACACTCCATATTATTCACTTTTTAAATTTTAAATTAAAACTATACAAACTGCTTTGCAACTTTTTTTACTGACTATATATGGTATGTAGAATATTAGTCCCCAAAGATGTCCAAGTCTTAATTGAATGTTAGGTTACACGTTACTATCAATTTGATTAGTAAGGTTAGCCTGGTTATCTAGTTGGGCCAAGATGATCAAAGAACTGACTCTGAAAATGAGAGATGGCGCCATCTGCAAGCAACGTGAGTGGCTTCTAGTATATGGAAAGGGAAAATAATTCTTCCTAGTAGCTTGATTAAAAAATACTAATAATAAAACAATTATGCAAATACTTCAATTTTGGTCTAGCCAAGACCAGTGTCAGACTTCTAGCCTACAATTCTACGGCAATGTATTCATGTTTTTTTAAGCCATCAAGTTTGCAACAAAATTTGTTATAGCAGCAAGAGAAAACTAATGTACTATCTCACAGAATTTTTCTTTATTAACATTTATAAACGCACCCTATTTTGCTAAAAGGCTATTTCATATACTAGACTTCTAAGAAAACACACATCCTAATCAAGCTAATCCTGATCATCAATTCAATTAGCTTAAAAAAACTTGGATTATTAAAACACATCTCTGAGTGTGTCTGGCAGGTCACAAAGTGTGACTCTGGGGACTGTTCTGGTCTCTGGCCCCTTCCTCTCTGACTGCTTCCCTCTCACTCCGCTTCCTGGATGCCATAATGCAGTCAGATTTCCTGACAAGTCCTTCTGTCAAGGTATTTTAGCTGTGGCGCTAGCCAACTATGGACCAAAATTTCAGAACTATGAACCAAAATAATCCTTTTCTCTTTTAAGTTGTGTAAGTCAGACACATTCCCCAAAAAGAAAAGTTGGTCAAGACACTGTGCTTGCTTAAAGTCCAAGGAGCACAAGGAGAAAGAAAGAAACGGCTGCTACGGAAACATGACTAAAAATAAATGACGGTGCTACTTATCAGCTGCATTTAATCTAACATTCTTTCTCAACTATGTATTGATATAGAAAAAGAAAGTAAACCAAAAATTTTTGTCGTATAGTATTTTTATGATTGTATCTTCACAAAATCTGTGAGTTACCTCAACCACTCAAATAACATTTAAACTTCTTTACGCTCCCTCATTACTTTACATTGCAAAATTGTTATAAAAATGCCTGGGGGGGGGCGCTGGGGATTTAGCTCAATGGTTCCAGCATCTTTCTCGCAAGTGCAAGGCCCTTGCTGTACTGTGGTACCAAATACCACAATGCTGGGTGTGATGGCTCATGCCTGTAATCCCAACACTTGAGAGGCAGAGGGAAGAGGACTGCTGTGAGTTCAAAGCCAGCCTGGGCTAAATAGTGAGCTCAGGGCCAGCCGAAACTACAAAATGAGACAATCTCAAAAAAAAAAAAAAAAAAAAAAAAACCTAATCAGGGTGTTTCCTCTGGAAATATTACTCTATGGGCCAACTTTAAGGTCTTTGTTGTACGTTCCTTTTGGAGACAGGATCCCTGTACTGTGGCTTTTCTTTTATTAATCAGAGCTTTCCTCCATCTGTAATATATTAACCTATTTTATATTAACTAGCTCTGATAAGTAGCATGTGATATTGTATAAATAGATCTCATGTGTGGTAGAAAACGTAAGACTCCTCTTGCCTTTCTGGCCTCTCCACAGATCAACACCACCTCACAAAATAAGCAAACTAGGCCCTAGTTCTAGAAAGGCCCTAGAAGACCCTCCTTCTAGCTATTTAGTTCTATGTTCTGTGAAGCAAAGAACAAAGCTAGATTCACTATAAAGTATATCACTCTATACTTTAGTAGTCCCTCAAAATGAAAAGTAACTAAATTCTCAGATGGCCCTTTCAAAAGCTTGACACCACTTTTAGATTCCACTATATACAACTCCTTCCTGTTACACTTAACAAAGAAATATGCCATTTATATATGTTAAGGATATTGTTTTAACACTTTGATCTGGTTGGGCGTGGTGATAAATGGTTGCAATCCCAGAACTTGGGATGCTGAGTTCAACACCAGGCCAGGCTACATAGCAATTTCCAGGTCAAGCTGGAGTAAACAATGAGATCCAGTCTGAAACAAAACACAAACACACACACACACACACACACACACACACACACACACACAGGGGAAGAAGATCCATAAATCATCTACAGTTCTATACTACCTTAACCAGATATCCAAAATCTACAGGGCTCTGAAAGCTAAGCTTTGTTGGATGGCCAAATCTAATCTAACTTGAACTAATATAAAGAACTTTATCATGGCTAAGCATGGTGGCACATGCCTGTAATCCCAGCACTCCAGGAGGCTGAGGCAGAAGGGTCACTGTGAGTTTGAGGCCAGCCTGAGTTACATAGTGAGTTCAGGGTCATTTTGAACTACAAAGTGAGACTGTGCCTCAAAAAAAGAAAAAGAAAAGAACTTGATCATGTTTGCAGAAATGTTTAACAATCTTGGAGGTACTGAGAGGAAATATGTACTTTTGGGGGTGTGTGAAGAAAATAGAGTCTCACTAAGATGAATTGCCTTGGCTTTCCTTGAACTCCTGAGCATATGGGACCACAAGCAGGCACTGAAACACTCAGCTCTCTTATGTCTACACATCCAACACTGCCTCCACCTTGGAGAGCTTCCAAGACATTCTGTGGGTGCTTTCAAGACAATCATACTCACACATAATGTCCAAATTCATTTGGCAAAGATTATCTGCCTACATATATCCACTTGGCTTATCTGGAGGATGAGGAAAGAGGAGGCCTGCCCTCTTTCATTTCATACAATGCTGCCAATTTGCTGGAGAAGAAGAAGACCTGGTGACCTAAGATGGGGGGTAAGGGGGTCAGGGATGGATTTCAAGTTCACGTCTATGCGTCAGCGGTTCTAGTTGCTGAAATAAGAGCAAGGTAGACAATATTCTCAGGTGAAAGACAAGATACTGCTAAGATAAGACACTGTGTTTGTTGTTAAGTTTGTTGCCTATTAAAAATGCAAGCTTGCATTTAACCAGCAGAGCAGCTGAATGTATGGTATGCAGCTCAGAAGACAAATTTCAGCTATTCATGGAAACCTAGCAAAACAGATGGCTGGTATTTGAGGTCAGAGGAAAGGGTCAGGTCCCTGGAGTGCATGTACACAGAAAGAAAGGCTATAAGAAGCTTCTGTATCTAAGGGTGAGGCAGGATGAGGGTCTGGCAGAAACACTGAAGTGAAAAGTGGTCTCAGAGAAAGAAATAACAGGAGTATATCATGAGCAATGCAAGAAAAGCAGAATTCACTGAAAGGAATTCACTTTAAGGTCAAGGCAGCAAGAGTCCTGTAAACATGACAACAGAATGTGCCCACTTACTGATTTATCTGTACAGGTATCACTGCTCAGTGGTTCATTAGGACAGTAAAAACCAGACTGAAATAATTTGAATATAAGGTGGTAAAAGTAAAGAACCAGAGGGCCAGGAATATAGCTCAGTGGTTCTGGTGCCTGCCTTGCAATGGCAAGGTCTCCAGTTCAATCCCTGGTATCTTAAAAAAAATTTAAAAATAACTAGAGATGATTCTTCCGGGAAAAGTTGAAATGTCAAATAAAGTTAGCCAGGTGTAGTGGCACATTCCTGTGATCACAGCACTCTGGGAGACTGAGGCAAGAGGATTGCCAGTTTAAGCCCAATTTGGGCAACTTAGCAACTTAGTGAGACTTTGTCTCACAATTTTGAAAGAAGGTTGGGGATGTACCTTAGTGTAAATGCCCTGGGTTCAATTTCCCATATTTCCCCAAAGGGACAAACTCTACCATAATGCCCTAAAAGGAATTTGGATATAGAGTGAATAGTGACCTGGACACAAAATTACTAGTTATTAGCATTTCCTTAAAGTTTGAGATGGTTACACTGTATTATAATATGTCAGTTTATATTGTAAATTCAGTGAACAATAAGAGAGTCTGATATTTTATATAGACTAAATGTTTACAAATATTTGCTTCTAGAGTCTCAGCTAATGCTTATACATGGATTAAGGCAAGCTTGACTTACAAATAACCTAAATATACCAACAATTTCTGCTTTCTGAATAATCTGCTACTGAAGCAACAAAAGTTGAGGGAAACTCATTGCACACAAGCCTTGACAAACCACCCACCATGAAAGGTTTAGACCATGCCAGATCCCACCCACTTAACTGGTGCAGAAAGCATTGCTTGATAACTCCACAGGAGGCTGACCAGCCTTTAACCAGAGTAGGGAAACGTAGCTAAATACGAGCACTATATTAGCCTGGAAAGCTAACTATTTATAATGTGACTGATAAATAATGTACTTAAGTCTAATGCGTTAAAAACTTCTGATAGTCAGAAACTATGGCTTATTTGCTGGTACATTCTCATACTCATAGTAACCATTCTGAGAACTGTACCGAAGCACATAGCCCTTGATCTTAAATTTTAATCTGGAGACTGAAATACTAAAGATTTCTAGTGCTTGTAACAGAAGTAAATACCAAACATCAAAAACTTCTCATAATAGAAATCTTTGTACTTGATTTGTAAATTTCCTGACCATGAACACACTTTTCTCATGTCATATCATAAATGTTTGGAAACCCAAGGAAGAATAATCCCTTTCTCCTTGTGACATGAAGATAGTTATGGTGCTATCAGAGATGGAAGGATTCAGAGTGTCTGTCTCTATCTCAACTTGATAATCTCATATTGACATGAAAGCTATACTTTTCTGATTCTGAGAATCCTCTGAAGACATATAAATATGGTACAATATTCAGGAATACCTATTTAGCTTCCTTTTGTACCTATATGGCTTATTTTGGGGACATATTTCTCAGGATTGCTAAAATTCTCACAAAACATTCTATAATACTGCCAAGTAATAGAGATACAAATTGTTGTAGTACCCAGAAATTTGAATTTCAATTCCTAGAATTATAGTATCCATCAGAATAACATAATTGTCACAGGGGAGTTTAAGAGATAATAATGAGGGATGGATATTATCAAAACACATGCAATACAACTGGAGACTGGATAAAAAAGCTGTGGTTCGGGCCGGGGATATAGCTCAGTGGTTCCGGCGCCTGTCTTCGCAAGCGCAAGGACCTGGGTTCGATCCCCGGTAACCACATAACAACACTGGGTGTGGAGATTCACCCCAGCGGCAACCAATACCACATACCAGTGCCAGGCGTGGTGGCTCACGCCTGTAATCCCAGCACTCGGGAGGCAGAGGCAGGAGGATTGCTGTGATGTGAGTTTGAGGCTGAGCTCAGGGCCAGCCTGAACCACAAAGCGAAACCGTGTCTCAAAAAACCTTAAAAAAAAAAAAAGCTGTGGCTCTTCTACAGAATGGAGTATTACTCTGCCATAAAAATGATAAGTTTGAATCATTTCTACTTAAATGGACATACCTTGAGGATATCCTCATAAGTGAAATAAATAGGGCACAGATAGGTACATATCGCATCTTTTCTCTGGTATGAGAAAATAAAGATGTAAATGAGTCCTAGCATTGTATGTTATATATTGTGAAACAGAAAATGCTCAATGTAAAATAGGGTGAAGGGGGAAAATGTTGAGATTGTAACAAAAAAGTAAGGAAACAAATTTTATGTATATGGGGGGGTG
>PVIR01021991.1:0-28719 GCA_004026965.1 Petromus typicus
CACAAAAGATTAAAAATTGTTAATATGTTGGTCCTTTCCTTTCTCTATAAGTTCAAAGAAATGACAATAAGTCACCAGTTAGCAAATATGAAAAATAAACTAATTTCATAGTTTATTCACAGAAACAAAGGACAGAACAATAAGTCCATCATTAAAGGAGGATAATATTATTGGAAGACTGACACTACTTAACTTGAAGATTAAGTGTAAAGTTACTGTAATGAAAACAATGGGATAGTGAAAAGAAGAAGTAAGAAAGAGAAACAGAAGAAAAAAAGTAGAAATACAAATATCTGCCACTGATCTTTGACAGATGAACAGAAACAATTTAGAGAAGATAGTCTTTCTGAATGTGCTACTGCGCTCGAATGAGTGAACAGCAAATGCAGAAACAGAAAATGTATGCACGTTGACCTCATGAAGTTTACACTGAATAGTTCATAGACATAAATTATGAAATGAAAACTACATAATTCCTACAGTACAGCACAGGAGGAAATCTAGATATCCTCTAAATTTAAGTTGCGAATGTCAAGAAACTTTTTCCCTCCAAGTAGTAGCAACTGGAAGAAAATTACATGGGCTGTCTGACCAGTGTAAGGACTTTTACCTTGGAAAAGGTCAAGTAGAGATTGCTAAAATATCCTCTGGTATCTACCATTGAGTGTAATTGAAGTAATGTATCCTTGGTGCAGGCTGGAGGAGGGGATATTGCAGAGGTAATTATCCCATAGTTAAAAGTATATGTGTCATCATCTCTACCTGATTCTTGGTCCATGAATAAGCCAAGGATATTATGGAAATGGCTGTTATCTTAAAGACAAAAAACCAGTAAGGTCAATGATAGCTCCAATTTTAGATGCAGCATCTCTGTGACAGGAGAGAGATATATATAGCTCTTGATATACAGCATTCAGTTATGCACCAGAAAAATACTTTTTCCTTCCATTTTTTTAAAATCAGGTAGATTGTCAGAAGTAGTTTGCATTAATGGGAGGAAAAGACTCTTACCTGAAGTTCTATCAGTGATTCCATTGTCTGTCATGTCACAGTCTAAAGCATTGTTGAGCAGAATACTTTGCCCATTCACTGAACAGATGACATCACTTTAATAGGACAAGTAGTAAAAACCTTAGCTGAGCAGGAGTGTCCTCATAGGTGGGGGTGTAAATCTTGGGTTAACTTTTCGGTGGCCATGTAGGAATATCTACTTCAGAAAGTGAAGTATGTTGCTGTTGCTTGCACACTTGACACAGAAGATACCACTTTAGGTGCCCTACTCTTTGAAGATAGCACCCACTACATTAGGAAATTCAGGTCTGATTCACTTAATGACAAGGCTCAGTACTGAAGTGAAAATAGACGCAGTTTCAGTTTTGGTCTATGGTTTACAATGCAAGCTGCTTGGTGCTGTAACTTAGACTGGTGGTAATGGAAGTATCATGGTAGACATGATAGGAGGGCAGACCTTCCACCAAACCATCATGATGTCTAACAGCAGAGAACCACAAAGGTTGGGAACGAAGCCATGTCTCGCACTAGGTGTATCTCCACATTAAATGTATCCCTGCCTTGTTATCATTAGTTTGCAGAGTGAGCACCTGTGGATGGATGCCACAACCATGTGGCCCGTGTTACATGGCCTGGACTGTGTGTTACCCAATTTGCTGAACAGTAAAATTGGATTGTGCAGTACCACTCCATTGTAAAATGAAAGTGGTAGATATTAGACTTGGCTGGGTAGGGTCAGGAAGCCACAAATAACCTGTAAGAGCAATGGCCCAGGTTCCCGTGGTGTCTGTTCCCATTGCTGCATTGTGTCTCTTTTGACCACAGACACCATCTCACAGGGAGTCTTCCATGACCGGTTAATGACATCAGAAGATTGATTCTAGTTTGCTGTCAGATTTCCCAGATATACTGAGACTGGCTGGAGGCAGATCAGCCCTGCTTATATCTGCGCTATGTGACAACCCTTGAAAACTGTGATAAAGGGGAATCCTTCCAGCTTTTCACATTCTACAGAAGGAGCGGTAGCCTGAATTATGTTCCTCTGGTGATCTGTAAGGATGATGAGTGAATTAGCTGCTGCCTGAATCCTTGCCTAGCTTTGGGGAAAGTAAAACCTTTGGAATATTCTCCATAATTTTATGGAACAGAGGAATACACATCAATATTTCAGCATGGACATAGTGTGCAAATATTTGTGTCCTGTCTACATTGCTATGATGAGGTAAGTCCAGGTAATACGGATCTGATAGAAAATAGGAGCCATTTATGGATACCAGTATACATTTCTCCTAGTCATATTGTTTGTATAATGATTCTTTGAACAAATTACCATGGTGGAAATGATAAATACACTCAGAAACTCAGAGTGTTCCACACCAAAACTGATCTACCACCCAATGTGCCAGAAATAGAGACTGCTGAGTTCTGGGTAAATCATTTCTGAATGTCTAGGCCGCTACCCGAAGATTATTTTGACCCTTTCATCACAGCTCTAGGGATACATTTTACTTCTGAGAAGATCCTACGGCATGACTGTCCATGCTGACACTGGCAGATTTGAATAATCCTTTGTGCTACTTTACCTCACACGAATGTATGTGAGTAGAGACACACTCTGAAGGAAAAGGAAGTAGGTGAGAAATGTATTTAGAGGGTAGTCGCTGTTTTTATCACACACCCTGTGGCCCCAAAGTACAGGACCTGACAGTGTGATGGAATGTCTTGCTGGAGGAGCATATGCTGTTAGGCTGGATCTAACTTCCTGTTTCATATGCTTTTAGCCAGTAGCCAGATAGCTTATGGTCATTTCCACATTAATGGGAAAAATGAGGTTCATGAAAAGGTTCTTAACTTACTCATTGATTGGAACAAATATTAACCACTGGAGTATGATTTGGAATGTAAAATTTTAAGTTTATAATCCTTTGTTACATAACATTATTTAAAACCTTCTTTCAGTCTTACTTTGTCTGTTCAATTTTATCTTTCATGACCACTTTCAGAAGGTTCTGTGTGTTACTGATTTCAAAATACATATTTACTCTGCCAAAAATATTCATTTTATACCTGCTGTGTTAGAAGCAGTCTGTGAGGTGCTGGGGACTGAGAATTAAAATACAGAGTTCTGACTTTGAAGGTACACGTGGTTTAGTGTTTAAACCATCACTTTACATGTGCATGAGATGCTACTCCTGTTTCATCCAACAAGCATTTACTAATTGTTACACACGGAGAACTTGGCAGGAGGTCCGAACAGTGGGGAAAAGAATAAATAACTACTCTAATAGTTTATATTGAGACCAATAGTCAAACAAACTATACTGAAAGCTAGAACACGGTAAGGGACTAAAAGGAATACTGTGAAAATATGAAGATATATCAAGCTATGACATGATTCCAGTTTCTTTACATTCTGGGTAAGCTCTGTCTTTTGTTGTAGAAAAGGGCACACTCATTAGGAATATCGTGCCTCTCTGTTACAAATAACAAAATGCAACACTAAAGAAAGTTCACTTAGAACCCTTAAAATCTAGCCTATTAAAATTGGTTAAATAATTTATAATTTAATCCAGCTTAAGGAACGTAAGTAATTGTTTATCTTCTATTTTTTAAAAAAAGCACTAACAAGAAAAAGAGTTGATTTTCTTCCACAAGACAAAAATAAAGATTTTTCAGCTTCGCAAATTGTAATAAAACTTACCAGTTTAAGTTATTAATGAACCTTAGCTAATTTTCTTTTTAAGTATTCTGAAAATAAGATTTGAAGAAAGGATGTCGGAGAGAAAAAATTGGGGAGGAGCAGTATCCTAATAATGTGAAAACTAAAAAAGTACTTTTGCTATTAAATTACTGTAGGTGGAAGTATGGAGGAGGAATTTCAAACTAATGTTTTTATGTATGCTCTAAATTGGAAGGCCTATAAATGAGCATTTATTACTTTGAGTTTCATCTTTAATAAACTTAAAGTCAAAATGAAAATATCTCTTAAAAGGTATGTTAGATAAAGCAGCTTGAAATGTTAGCACCTGGGAGGCTGAGGCAGGAAGATCATCATGAGTGTGAGGCCAGCCTGGGCTATAGTGAGATCTGGATAAAAAACAGAAAAGAACAAAGGAAAAGGGTAACATGACATAATAGGCCTTGGTTAATGCTTTCATTCCAAGGGAAGGATCTTCCTATCAACTAGTTACTGTCTAGGTGCTTTACATGTGTAAATCCATGCACTACCTATAGCACTGAAATCAATATATCACTATTGCCTTTGTTTAATAGAAGAAAATAAATAAAGCACCAAAGGATTAGCTAGTTGAAAGAGCCAAACCCAGTTAGTTATTTGGCTAGAGTGTAGATTTTTCTTGATGTCATCTTACAGAAATGTTGCAAAATAAAGTTTTCATCTACCAACTTTGTGTGTCTACATTTATATTGTAACAATTATAGAACCATAGCACTTACTTGATTACTGTATGATTTTGAGTGTTTCACTGCATACGTTAAACCAATCATATGGTGATCATATGATAGAGCATCAGAAACTTCTGTGCTTTTGTAAGTTTTTCAGAAAGCATCTGAATCTTTGGCTGCAGCTCTTATTTAAAGAAAATTTATTTTGGTATTTTAAGAATGTTTTAAAAATCAAAACGAATTCAGTTATTTGGAGCTTTTAATGCTACTGAAATCTACTTCACTTTTTCCTACTAATTTTTCTTAAGTTAGCCTCTGTAAAAGTACCCGGATAATTTCTAAGCAATGATTTTTCTGGACACTGCTAAACACTGTAGTATACTAACTTACTATAAGCCTTAAAGCCACCTCTGCATTATCTCTATGTTCACACTTAATTAAATTGTGGGAAATTAGCCAAAGTTAGTGATCTTGATCCTGTTTCTATTCATTGGCATTTTAGTGATTTATTGAAACTTTCCTGTTACTTTTATCCCTTAACTATACTATTTGAACTTTCTTTGTAGATTTATGTCTATTACCTTTGGATCCATATTTAGGGAACTATGCTGTGATATACTGACTTCTGGTGTTATTTTACTAATTTTACATTTCTAACAGCATATACATACTTGTAAATTTAAAATCATAGATAAGCCACTGTTGAAATATTAAAAACTGAGAATTGATGTAAACAATCCCCTACAACTCCACTATTTTTATAACTTAAACTAAGAACTAAAAGCAAGCATTAATCTTATAATTTTACTTGTATTTACAAATACTGTCACTTGGATTTATCTTTATATATTTACTTAAATTATTTACATAATTGTATTATATTACACATAATTGCATATAATATACATATATATCATTTTTCTTACTTGATTCTAGTTTCTAGCTCCTCATTATCCCTAACATGGTTACAATATACTTAATTTATCTTTATGAATTCCAGATTCTCTTCCATTTAATTTATTTTGCATATTTGGTTAAGATTAATCTTCACTAAGCTGAGGAATGCCAAGCACCTGTTCAAGATGATTACATAATTCTACTTCCTTTCCTGGGCTACATCAAGAAAAGAAAAAGCAAAGAACTAGTAGAGAAAATCAACTTTACTATTTTAGTTCAATAAAATATTTCAGGATCCCTGACAAAACAGTGTTTTGAAAATTCACAACTGCTACCAGCACATTTTTAAAATTAATTTAAATCATATCAGGTGTTAATAACTTGAGCTTCAAAGATAATTAGATGCAAGTATAATACAACAAAGTCAATATTTTAGTAATGAATACTCTTGGTAAAACTGGGCAACATATTTTTATGATTGAGTTTAATCATTACTGATGTCAATTTTGCTTTGTTTATGAAGTGTATATTTAATTATTACTTATGACAAAACTCTCACTTTGTATCACTTATAAAGGATATGTTTGACATCCAAAGATACACACAAAATAGTCACTATAGACTTAATTTACTAGTGAAATTAAGAGTCAATGGAGGAATGAGAGCATTAACTGTCATACATAATAAGGCTACACTTTGTATTTGAGCAAGGTGAACTTTGGAAAGGTAAAAGTTCTTTAAAAGAGTCTGCTTTAATCAAAGTAACTAACACATTTACTTACAATAATTTCCACTAATGATTTACTAGGCATGTAACATTTATTTTTTCAAAGCACAAAAGTTTACAAATTGCAATGTTTCCTTTTACAGTCTTTTGTAGGCATATGTTGTACACAATACTAGTATCATACTTCTTCATGGTTTAGATTACAAAATTTTATGTATATACTATTTGTTGGACCTAATCATTTTGCCTGAAGTAAAGCACTCTATTTCCTTCCATATTGCCCCAGTTAACCAGCAGAACCCAGACATTTCTGTTCACGTGTGGCAGGAATCCAAGCAATGACCTTAGAAAAGTGGATGAAATCCAGTGTAGAGAAATGTGACTAACCAGAACTGTCCTACAGAAGTCATCCAATTCTCTGGTCACATTTGGGACTTAGACTGCAAGTTTTGTTTTATTATTTCTGTTTATTTGTTTTCTTTTTGAGGCTTGGTTAGTTTTACCATAAAAGAATTTTGCAAAACTATATATTTCCCAATATTTTAAAACTGATACATAAAACTTTAATATTTTGACTAAATTGCTGCATAACAATGCTCTTGATCGCACAGGGAACAATATTAAATGGAAAAACATGAGTTAAGAACTGTAAACTGAAGTAACTCTGGAAAAGCAAGGCAATCTGAATATGACTTCAAATTGTGTAACCATTGGTTGTGCATATGCATTCAAATTCAGTAGTGAACTCTGGCAAGCATATACATCTATGTAGCTTTAAAACTTCTCTTAAGTAAAAACAGATATTCCGGGTTATTGGAATTCATTTTAGTTTAATTCACAGCATGTTTTCATGCCCTTAGTTGGTTTTTAATCAGTTGTGTGGCTTCTCATCTATCATGTTAGGTATCATGAGACAGCTTCCTTGGTAGCAAAGGCTAGAATTAAGAAACTGAGTAAATCTGAAAAAAAAAAAAAAAAAGCAAATAACTCATGCAATAGTCTAGAAGAGAAAGAGAAATTATGACCAGTCTAAACACCAAGTAGTTTGGGGAGAAGAGCAAAGGATATTTGAGAAAGTTTAAAGAAGAAACAAAGAAAGAAAGAAAAAAAGAAAGAAAGAAGACAACTTTAATGATATATTCATCTGTCATGGATAAGAAAAGAACATATAATAATCATTTTTTGAAATATAAATAGCTATTTGTGTATTATCCATGCACATTCTAATCAAAGTGCTGAATACTTTAATTACATATTTCAGAAATAGTCCCTGTTTGAGATATTGATTATCCTAAGACTTATATGAGGATGGACTCAGGAGGGGTCACTGGGGCTATATCAGGTGTTCAGGAAAGGGATTTGGGAGCATCTTTGTTGATCTTTCATTTTGAAGGAAGCTAAACATGTGTAAAAAGTCATATTTGCCAATAGCAATATTGGAGACAGCTCTGGCATGTGTCACAAATTCTCTAAAATTAACTTGACTTTATAAACATGAAATGGCTGGTTTTTGTATTTAGAAATAAATATTGCACATTTTTTCAGAGTCTTTGGCTAGGGGATATACATAATTTTAGTAAATTCTGCTTATTATTAAATTTTAAAAGTGTTAAAATAAAAATAAGTCAACAGAAATCCTAGATTCTATACACAATTTACTTTTCTTAACCCTTGGGTTTTATGACATTTAATGTGTGATGATTTTACAATAAATATAAAAATAGTTCCTAAATTTGAATTTAATGCTTGAAGCTTAGATTCATAGTCTCTGGAGCTGTGCCTTTGTAATGTATTCCTAAAAAGCACCAATAAACTCCATTTATTTATTGAGTAATAAATGGCTGGCTGGCTTTGTTTGGAAGGCTGTTCCCATGTTGTATAAAATCATATTGATCAACTGGTCACTTTCAGCTTGGACACTGCCCACCCTCCCCTAAAGATCAGGGTAAACTTCCCAGGACTTCCCAGGCCTTGGTAAAAATATGACGTGATTTATTCTCTGTGCACATCTGGCTTAGGGGTTTGTGGATTTCTTTGGGGCCCCCAGATCACTGCTCTGTTGATTTGTAGGCTGTAAGAATTCATCTATCTCAGTGTCTTGTACTGTAAGGTAGTATACAATGGACTTTGGATGACGAGCTTTAGCAGCTAAAAAATGGATATTATTTTATGACTTTGGCAAAATGTTTTTGTTTTCAGCTAGAAATTAATTTTTAAACTAATATTTTAATCTTATTTCCCATAAGAGTAACGGCTTTGTGAGTTTAACAATTGTTATTTGATAGGCTAAAGGCAAAAGGCACAAGGATGGCAAATAATATTTGTTTTACACATTTTTGTTAAAGATTTAATATTTCATTACTAGCCTGTGTATGTTACTATATCTGTTTCTTACAGGTTCTGGATTCTTCCAAATGGTTTAGTTTCCTGTAATTTGTAATCAGTGTATCTACTGGTATTATGAAATCAAAACATATTGTTATATTATTTTGTTTTTAGTTGTTCTGTATCAGTAGGAAATGCATTTGAGCCATTTTAAGAAACATATTTCCATAATTATTATATGATGGTTTGAGTGGATGGTTGTGGGTGAAACTGTTGGAGTTGCCGCCAACAAACCAGATACATTGGTGATTACAAAATGCAATTTCAGCAATACAAATAGAAAACAAAGAAGAGCTCAAGTATATTTCTAAGGTGTAGAAGTTGAGCTTGTGAATTAGGGTGGGGAGCACAATAATTACTTTCATTTTGTACCTAGTGAATTAGAGGCAGTGAAATCCCAACTTAACATTATTCTACCTAAGTGTATGTGGGCCCCAAATACATGTTAGAGCTCTACCTGACACACAGAGTTAGATTTTCACTCAAAAAACTAAGATAAGGGTGGAGGGTTTAGCTAAGTGGTTCCAGCGCCTGTCTTGCAAGCACAAGGGCCCGGGTTCAATCCTTGGTAACCACATACCATACTGGGTGTGGAGATTCACGCCCAGCAGCAATCAGCACCACATACCACAGTGGCAGATGTGGTGGCTCACACCTGTAATCCCAGCACCCGGGAGGCAGAGGCAGGAGGATTGCTGTGATGTGAGTTTGAGGCTGAGCTCAGGGCCAGCCTGAACTACAAAGCGAGACCCTGTCTCAAAAAATCCTAAAAAAACAAAAACAACAACAACAACAAAAACCTCAGATAAAAGTGAACATGTATGGGGTTAGAATGATTAGAATCTCTTGAGAAGAATTATGCATCCAAATGGAACACTGACATGAGGTTTTGAAAAGAACCTGTAAAGGTTATGACGTGAAGAATGGAATCAGGGTTCTGAAGTCATTGGAGACACAAAAGAAAAGGCCAAAAACATGTTGCTAGAAAAGAGAATCCAGGCATTCCTATAGCAATATCTTTTGTCTTTTTAAACTTTAAATTTTCCACTTGCATTTGGGGTATAAATTGATGTCCTTGACACATGTATATCTACACTGATTTTTGGAAGCCACATTTCTAAATGTACCAAAAATTGTTACATAAATCAATGACTGAAACTATTTGTTCTTGTCCAAATTTATCCCATCAATACACAAGGCTCTTTTCAAATTTTAAAATGTTATATCTATTGGCTTTATTAACTCAGTGGTTAAAAATGTATTCATTGGCACTTATAACCTTCTAATCAATTTGGCTTTTTGGATATAAGTAAAGGCTATCAAGAAAAAAACACAAATTAAGGTAGAATTAGTGTTCCAATAAAGCTTTTTCTATTGTATACGATATTTTGACTCACTTTAAAATGAAGTAAATCTCAAGCCTTCTTCAACATGGTTAATTGTAAAGATGAATATCTGAAGCTGGCTATAAAGTAGAATTATGGCAATAAAATAATAAGGCAATTATATATTGCCCATATGCATATGTCCACATGTTCTTACTAAAGGACTGCTTGTGAAAAATAGGCACTTAATGAAATTCTTAGCTCAGTCCACAGTAACTTCATTGACAGAGAGAAGCAGTTAGAGACACAAGCATAGCCATTATAAGAAGCTGATGATTAATAATAACCCCCGATGAATACATAGTAGCTATTTATTGCAGAGCTGGCAGATGATTATATACTAAGGCTATTGTAGAGTGCTTTAGTATAAACGAGATGAATGGTTTTCTTGTTAAGAATTTTAAAGGGCAAATAACATTGACTATATTTATATTGCTGGAAGCCAAACAAACATTGTATAATATTCAAACCAAGAGCTAAAGAGATATTTCAAGTGTGCTACACTTCTATGTGAGCATGTAAATTTGGGGTCAAATTCCTTTTCCATTAAGGCATTAATCAGACACTTGTGACTTGATAGACTTTGTCATAAATGGTATAAACCACACAATCACGATACATATTGAAAAGGTCAGGCCTATGCCACACAAGTCTGCAGAATGCCTCCGCACTTAAATTTTTAAAGTAAAAGTTAGTTTCCTTAATGCGAACGCATAATGCAGATAGAATCACAAACACTGATATATAGAGTAAAGCAAAATAACAAAATGCTTTCATTTGTTTTTGAAAGCTAATTTCAGATGCTTCACAGATACTTTCTTCATCGAGAGAAATACAAACTTTTATAGGTTTGATTAAAATGAATTAACTCAACTTAGTAAAAAATAATTATTACCATTTCTATGATCAGTATTTTGTTGATGTTCACACTCTGTTGTTTAAAAGGATGGCAATGTGCTTCCCAGCTCTGCCGGAAATAAATCACTCCCAGGTGGGAGTGAAGACTTCCCAGGTGGGACTCATGGCCGCAAAGTGAACTAATGAGAAATCGTAGCACATACACACGTTTTAGAAAATCCTATCACTCTGTCTTCTTTATCAAGTTGATTTTCCAATTACCGGTTCCTACCTTTCCTGGATGGAAGGCAAGTGCTCAGATTGACTCTCTGTGTGGGAGACCTGACATCCTCCGCCATATTTGCAGCACTTTTCTTACGCGAGATCCATCCTGAAGCACTACTGGCCCTCAAAAGCCCTTCGCGTGGGATCTATTCATGTCCCGAGGATGTGGCGCATGTCGGCTGAGTGGGCCCCTAGCTACAGTTGTACTCACTGGTGGAAACACATCCAGCCTGCTTGGACAGCTCAGGAGGGCCTGGCTTCTATCCTCCTTTTCCTAACTGCCCCTCTTTTCCAAGTGGCATCTTCTTTGCTTTCTGAGGCTGAATGTCTCTGAAGCATTCTTATTTACTGGTAGTTTAACAAAATGAGTTGTATCTCCTGAAATCAACAGCATTTTCATAGATAACTTGTGAAAACTCAGTTTCAATCCAAAGAATGAAGTCGACATGTGATGAAATTTAGATTTGGGATGAGTTGGAGTGACAATGTTTGTAGAACACTGGTTCCCCTAAGATTGCTGGCTGTTAGTCACTGATACTTAAACAAGTATAGACATAAAATGAACAGTATGTCACTCTTCCTTTACTGTGTAAAAAAGTAACTAATTTCTTTATTTTAGGGTTAAGGAGAGATCAGAATCATGAAAAGTGAAGTGATTACACTGTTAAACGTGTCCCTGGGGAAAAAGCTGTGTCTGTGTCCACAGGCCCAATCGTGCTCACACTTAAAGTTTTTTTTTTTTCTTTCTCTCAATAGCCAGTATGTCCAAACCTACAAAAAGAAATATTTGCAGAGAGAGAGAGAAAGAGAGAGAGAGAGAGAGAGAGAGAGAGAGAGAGAGAGAGAGAGGTCAAATTCCAGTATTATATAGAAATAACACAGACATTTTATTGTGTTTACAAACCAAACAAAAAATTCATCTCCTGCCTAACATTATTCTTGCCAAATTGTGTGGAACCTAATTGCTGTAACAGTAGGTAGGCTATGTTCTTCTTTTCATTCTCACTAATGAATAATATTTACATCGCTTAAATAGCTCCCATAATTTTCTTTTTTCCTAACCTACGTTCCCTTCCTATTGTGGTTAGAACACATAGTTCCTCACTGAGACTTTACCACCTGGTTCCCTTTTGCCTCATGCATCCCTAGAAGGAGGGGGCATTCGGTATTCTATTTAACAGATGCTTCATTACAGGAGGTGGTTGTCTCTTACAGCACCAGTTCGTGCTTTTCTTGAGTCTGGCTGTTAAGCAGCTTTAATAGAAAATGAGGCCGGCCTCTTGTTTTAAAGGCACAAAAACTTTTTATTGGTCTCACCATCTCCATGGTCCGTTAAATACAATGCAGAGTCATTTTACTGCTGCTAGTGGACTCCAGCAGGACCTCACTGTTTAATGACAGTTGTCCGTCTTCCTTCTATTCTCCTAGATAGGGTAATAAAAGGGCAAATCATAGAAGTGAAGACCAGAGTTTAGATCAATGTGCCAAATAAATAATGAAATGTAATGAGTTCCCCAAAAATGCAGCAGGAAAAGTCTGGATATTTAAGTGTCTGGACAAATAGAGACCAGTAGTAATAAATCTATAATGGTTGGCTTGAAGAATTACAACTGTGCTTAGCATAATAGATAAAGGGAAAGCTTGTGTTCTAAAACTAATTGAAAAGAATCCTCACGCATTGCACTGGAAAAATAGCATTTGAATACAGAGAGCTGTTAAAAAGTGTTACTGAGTACAGTTCATGCTGCATCAGAAACAGATTGTTGATATCTATTCTTGCATAAGTATAGAAAAACAAAGACTTCTGTTTAATTAACTTTATGCTTTTTAAAGAAAGTTACAAAGATTATCATTGTAACCATTCAAAACATAAAAAAAAACTAGCCTTCCTTTAGAAAGCATTAGCCTGCTTTGTGTTAGTTAGTAGTTTTGAATAAAAGATCAAAATACACTATAAATATTGAACCCCCACAAAATGAAGCTGGAAAGACAATGGGGCATAATCAAAATCTGCTATGTACATGTACACATCTTCCAGAATGAAAGCTATTAATGTGGATGATCAATATGTACTAAAAATATAAAGATATTTTTATTTTAAAATATCACTATAGAAAACATTTTGCAAAGATTATTTATAGGTTCAATATAAGAGAATCAATATAATATTTTTTAATGTATTCTAAAATTTTGGACAAATTTTCTATGATAGTTAAGAAAAAGACTCTAAAACTTTCCTCACAAACTTACTACTACCCCATTTTGCTTTCTTTTTCTCTCTTTGGATTCTGCAATTTATTTTGTAAACTTTGAAGCCTTCAGAGGATAATATCTAATATTTGCATTGCTGAAGGATGAAAGAAGATGGGATAGAAGTGACATTAAAATACTCTATATTGAATAACATTGTCAATGTCAAACAACAAAGATCATCTTTAAAACATCTGAAAATACTCAATCATTTTTGAGAATTAGCACATAGTATCACATATACAATTCTACTATATTCTTTCTCCACTTTTGTTAAAGAAACAATGTCCATATGTTGGAAATTAGTAAGGAATAACAGAAACTGTCTAACTTAAATTACATCTTTTGCTTTCCTTGTTGACATTTCAAGCCAGAAATGTTTCAGAGAAATTGCCTTTTACCTAACCATACAAAGACAAACT
Organism: Petromus typicus; assembly: GCA_004026965.1. Classification (NCBI taxonomy): domain Eukaryota; kingdom Metazoa; phylum Chordata; class Mammalia; order Rodentia; family Petromuridae; genus Petromus; species Petromus typicus. The sequence continues at coordinate 13,605 of PVIR01021991.1, forward strand.
TAGGAGACATATTTTTATTACAGAGAGTTTAAACCTAACTGTATTTTATAGAAAGTCCCTGGTGCCACTGAAGATTTTAGAACACTGCTATCTAAGGAAACTTTCTCCTTGGTGTGGAAACACACTCGCTGTGTGATATGACAGCTCACGACCAAAGGTCTTAGTATTTTAATATCATTCAAATGGTTCGAAGATTTAGCTGATTGAATTGAGTTGTCTTCTACCTTCAGAACTCCAGGAAAACAATCTACCAAAGGAGTCACTGTGCATTCCAGGGAAGTAGTGCCACTGAGATAGATATGCATAGGATGCATCACTGAATTCTGAAGATATTTTCTGAGAAGTGAGTAGTTTGATGATTTCATCACCGTGTGAACATCACAGAATACACTCCCACAAACTTGCAGAGGATCGGTCAATCCCTTGCCAAAGATCAACCACTAAAGCAAAAGAAGGGATGTAATGAGGGACAGGCACTGCAGAATGGTGAAGAAAACATAAAATGTGAATATTAATGAAAAAAGTGGTGATAGGTCAAAGACACTTAAAATTGAGGGAACAGAGGAAAGGAAAGTGTGTGGTGTGTGTGTGTGTGTGTGTGTGTGTGTGTGTGTGTGTGTGTGTGTGCATCTTCTTCCAACCTGAGCTTCAAAACTGAAAAAAAAAAAAAAAAAAAAAAACTGGGTTGGATCCAGCCTAGGATTTTATCAGACCAATGTAACAAAAATAGAAGGGTAAAGTTATGGTCATGTTGGCTTCATAAAGGTAAAAAGTGAAACCAGTCTTCATAAAGGGAAAAAAGTTGGGTGAAATTAGTCAGTGGGTCATAGAATGGATGGATGAGGAGACAGATGGTTAGAGAGATGGATGAATGAATGGACAGGTGCACTGATGGACAGACACATAGACAGATGGACAGAAAAATAAAAATACTGGTTAAAGTAGAAAAGTTTAAGATTTACTAAGTAAAAATGAGAATTAAGTTGTGTCTTATACTGGTACAAATTCCCATTGTGGAGTGCAATCATGATGTGTATATGTACTGTACCAATGAAGATTTCAATACAAAAAGAAAAAAATAGAAATAATCAAATAAAATGTAGAAAGACAGACAAAAAAAAAAAAGATTTACTAAGTAGCCTGGAACTCTTGGCAAGTATAATGTAAATGAGACCAAGTCTAGTGCAAGTATTGCTAGGAGACTTGCTCTATTCTTTCACAAGAAGAGGTCTAATTGCTAGCAATCATAAGGCAAAGGGAATTAAGTTTTTTAAGCATGAATTTTTAAATTATTTTCATCCATTGCTATTATCTTTCATGATAATTTTCCTTATAATAAACTATATCTATGCAAATGAAAGGAATGGCCTTCAACCTCACCTTTACAAGAACAGTTGTAGTAGGCACCTTTTATAGTAAAGTTATTAACATCTACTGTGCAAAATAGCATAATGTGACAAATACTGAAAAACTGGAAGTCTTTTGCAAGATATTAAAAATATAATAATTATAATTTGTCAGCATCTGGGGTTTCTTTCCTCAGCTTCTACTGATTTCTTACATAGATTTAATTTCACATAGAAGAAATGATTGCTAACATTAATCAAGAAGTTGTCACCTCATTGATTCTTTTCTTATTTGAGTCATTTATTTTGTGATAACTACCAGTGTTCACTCCCTTTTTTAGTAGTAAACTGAGGCATGGAAAAATTCACATCCATAGAACAGCAGATCTCACATTTCAAACAAGACATTCAAATTTTCTAATACGCTTTACATTGAATTTTAAAACCTACCTCTGAGTTCCCCTTAAACATTCTTAAAATATGGTGGCAGTAGCACCTACTTTACATGGTTTCTTCTGTCTCTCTGAGCTTTATTCATTTTCTAGTGTAGCTTACCTTCTATTCCTTATAAGAAATCTTCTGGAATCCTCACAACAATGGGTTCTAACAATATGCAGAGTCCTATAGTGTTCCTTTGGGAATCACAAAATTTTTAGATTATTTCTATAGTAGACATTGTTATAAATTCACCAAGCATGAGATATTTGTAGTTCCTCATTGCTCACTGTATTCACAGAAAGCACTCATTTTAGCAACATGCTTCTCATTTACTTAGGTGAAATTTTTGGATTTCTGGACATGGTGTTCACCGTACAATCCAAAAAGGTATCAGAATGAAGCTTGCGGAGGACACTGGATATCCAGTTGACGGTCAAGTAAGAACACAGAAAGACTCTTTATCCTTTGTCTTGTTGAGTGCATTTCCAGAACCCAAAGTTTGCTCACTAATACAATTTACAAACCATAAGATGGACTTGTGATATCATTAGTGTTCTTTAAAGATCTTTTTTTTTATTCTCTCACTTTTTAATTTTGTTAAATTTTGAAGCCCAGTTCAATTGTTATTGTGTTTTTCACCGAATTTTCTTTGTACATATATTTATATCATAAGCTCATGAAAAGTAGGAAAGAAACTAATGTGCATTTTTAAAAACAAAATCTCAAAAAATGAAAAATGAAATTACTTACTTTTAAAAAGCAGTAAATATTAAGAAATTGGCGTGGTGAGATCTTCCAAATCATGTAATTTTTACTACTATAGATATAATTTGAAAAATAAAAGCTGTATGGTAGTAGTATCCCCTTCTATGCTGGGGACCCCTTCCAGTACCACCTGTGGTGCTTAAGGTGGCAGGTGGTACTAACTCCTACAATTTCTTGTCTTTTCCATCTGAGCTTCATACTTATCATATCTTGTGGTTGTAAGTTGTGCTGTTTGGGGTGTGTCAACAAAATTAGCCAAATTTCTTTTTTCACTTCACAGTTCACAGACAAATCATATTTAGGATAGATTTTTACAATATCAGTGTACAATTATTTTATTCCTTACTAGGGACTTTCACTTTTTCACTCAAACACAGTTTCACTTTGGTGTGTCCAAGTCAACACAATCACTACTCTTGTGCCCTGGGGTCATTACAAAATAAAATAAAGGCTATCTGAACACTGGCAATGTGATATTGCGACAGTCAGTTTCAGGAGTGAGACAGCTATGAAGCCAAAAAGCCTGAACATGTTGGAAAGAGGGTGGTTCAGTCTGTGCAGAGTTGAGCAGGGTAGTGCCACATTTCACTGATTACTTCTTATCTCTCTGTTTCTGCTTCTGTTTGTGCCTCTGTCTCTCTCTTTTGATCTTTCTCTGTTTTCAGTTTGTTAATAATAACATATCCAACCTTTACAATTATTTCTTTCATAAAAACTAGACTCCAACATGAAATCAGTGATACCAAAAAACATGAAGGACAAGAAGATATAGTTTCTGCATGTAAAACATCTTACCTTTTATAATTTACCTTTAGAGGTTACACTTAACACCAGAAATATACAGCTTTACTTATTTGGCACTTACAGTTGATGAATTTTCCTCAAATGCCATTTGTAACTTGGTCTTGACATAATAAGTCTTATGAAGTGAAGTTATCCAAGTTTGTTTGGCTACTGTCTGGAATGTTACCATCTGAACTCAGATCCCTAACTTCACATTCTTTGCTGTTACTACTATATTCTGTTAATTTCCTACACATAAATATAGGTAGCCTGTCCTTGGTAATTTGCATACAACTGTGCAAACTGTACACATTAATATTTTAATTGTCTTGTTAATTTGGTGTTTTTTAGAAGAGTTTCTTTCAAAGTCTCCTTAATTATTTGAGTAGATGCTTTTTATTTTGGTGGTAGTAGTACTGGAGATTGACCCAAGGCTTTTGCACTGAACTATAACCTCGACCTTCTTTTTGTAAAATCTATTTCAATTATTTTTAAAAAATTTTAAACCACTCTTCCCCCCCTCCCCACCGTCCCGTGGCGGGGCGGGTCGCAGCCCGGTGTCCCGCAGGCCCGGTGCCCCCGACTGGTCTGATCACGCGCGCGTGCGCGGTCCGGGCGGTTGGGCCACGTGGCCCTTTTTCCAGCGCCTCCTCGCTGCGCCCCCTGCCCTCTCCTCCGTGTGCCTCTCCAGCTCCCGCTCGGCGTCACCTGAACGAACCGGCCTACCCGACCCGACCCGACCCAGCCCGACCCGACAATAAATAGGGCACAGATAGGTACATATCACATCTTTTCTCTGGTATGAGAAAATAAAGATGTAAATGAGTCCTAGAATTGTATGTTATATATTGTGAAATAGAAAATGCTCAATGTAAAATAGGGTGAAGGGGGAAAAATGATGAGATTGTAACAAAAAAGTAAGGAAACAAATTTTATGTATATGGGGGGGTGGTAGGGAGGGTAGGGCTATGGGAAAAAATGAGAATTAAGTTGTGTCTTATACTGGCACAGATCCCCATTATGGAGTGCAATGATGATACGTTTATGTAATGTACCAATAAAGATTAAAAAATTTTAAAAAATTTAAACCAAAGTCTCACTATGTAACTAAGCTCTTTGAACCAGGTTCAAAAGTGTTATCCTCCTGCCTCACTCTCCTAGCTGTACGTTGCCCTGCCTTTTTGATAAGAGACTAATTTTTTGTATCAAATAACTCTTGGGCTAAGAAAGATGAGGAAAATATACCTTTTTCTGAGCCTTAAATGGTAAAAGTTGACTTTTGTTAATTATAAACCAGCCAGAAGTTATAACTGATCCTTTGGGGGCTGTTGAAATTTTTTATTATTATTTTTGGGGAAATTTTTCAGGTGAAGAAAAGGAATTTGGAGATTTTGGTGGTTGTTATATAAGACAGACAGCTTTACATAGAGTAGGACAAAAAATGAGTTGAGGATCTTTAAAAAAACAACAAACCTCCTTCAAAGATATTTAAATGTGTAAAGTACTTCATACAGTTTAAATATTCCAGGTAATGCATCTGCCTTATGTATTTACATGGAAGAAGTCTTTTTCTTCTGGAGGAAATTCATAAAATGAAATTTGACCAAGCTACAGCTAAGATGATGCTATTTTGCATTGATTTTTATTCAGAAGTAATTTTTATTTTTAAATTTATTAAAATTAATATTAAAAGATTACAAGAACTGCCAAAAGAAATTCATTTGGCAGTAAGTGGCAAACGTAATTCATGCTTTATTTTATACTCATTTATAAACTGATTTAGAGAAACTTCAGCATCTCTATCAACATAATGTCTCAGAATACACAGCTTGTTTTCATACAAGCAAGAATGTGTGGTTCATTGTAAGAACAGTGGATAATGAGAAAATATTACACATGTGCAAACAAGAGGGACATATTAACAGAGACTTATCATGTTTAAAGATGTTTAAATGTTTAAAGATGCTATGTTTAAAATGTTTAAAGGTTACCATGCTTTAGATGTTTAAAGTATTGGCTGTACTGTTCTACTAATGTAAAAAATTTACCATGAACTTGATTTATTAAAGCTGTATAGTGTGCTCAGGTTCCAGGTGTTAGGGGACACACACTTTCTCTGGTATCTTGCAGGTTTCCAGTCGTGTCAGGTGTCCCTGGACTTACTGTGGTGAAACTCAAATTGCTTCTTCTTTTCCTACGGCCTTTAAATTTCTCTGTCTACATCTTTTCCTTATATGAATATCATTCACATAATTTAGGACCCATTCTGAATCCAGGATGATTTTCTGTCCCAATCTTTAACTAGTTAGATTCTTAAAGACTCTTTTTCAAAATAAGTTGACTTTCTGGTTTTCAAGTACACATTTTTAGGAGATGTTATTGAACCAGTTACATGAGGCATCACTGAAATAGCTTCACGCATTATTCCATATATGTGGTTTATATGTAAAGAGCAGAAGAAATATATTTAGCTAGATTGGATAGGTGGTGAGCATGTTTTATTTCACATTTTCAGCATTTGAAAAATGTAACAGAACATATGGGGAATTTATTACAATTCCAAAAACTGAAAAAGAAGAACAAAAAATAACTCAGGAGGACCAGTGATAGATGGCCAGCAGTAATCAGCACACAGTGTGTTCCTATTTAACTAAGTAGGATGAAATTTAGCAGGAAATAGAGGAAAGTTTTGAGGGACAGACATACTCCAGTGCCCGCTGTCTCTGTCACTGCAATGCAGGACTGACTCCCAGCTGCTAGGAAGAAGGAACAATGAGAAAATCCAATCCTCAGGTTCCGCTGGCAGGATGCACAGATGTACCGAGTGTGATTGAGACACATGGGTAATATTTCAATCTTAACAGTTATGACAGTAAAGGACACATGGCTAACAATCCCCTCCAAATACTCTTGTCACATTTCCCATACAGTTATCCCACTATTCTCACCACTTCCAGAACAAGTTCTGCAAGGCTTCTTTTGTAATTGCCACTAGTAGATATGATTAAAAATACAGTGAATGCTGCTACCTAGTGCCACCCAATGGGAAGGAAGCCCCGTGAATGCATTCCCCTGTGCCAGGGCATCATCTGCCCTTCTCACCCTAGCTAGCACTGTAAGAACTCTGATCCTTCCCCAAAGTCAAAGCAACAGTGAAAGGAGAATGTATTGATTCAACCAGGACATTCGGGTATCACAGCAGTGCATCTAAAGACTTTTGAGAAAGAGGATTTCCAGAGCTGCTTCAGAAAGTAGCAGAAGGAAGGAACAAGCAAGCAGAAGCCCATGGTAAGATTCTGAGAGGTATTAGTGACAATATGTCTTTTACTGTAGTACATTTTAAAATTTTTAAATATTCCCCATATTTTTAATAACATGACATGCTAATAATAGACCAGAGTGGTTCTTTCAGGCTTGATGTCTTGCGTGCTGTCCCTTCAGCAATTTTGTGAAAGTTATGACTCAAAACTATACCTATTAGGCTTTTAGCTGACACATATTAGAATGAGGTGGCCATTTTACCAGGTAATAAAATTAATTTATGGCATAATTTTGGTTACCCAGAATTATAGGCCCAATATCTTGAATTTAATTTCAAATAAATCATTTACATAAGCATAAATTTTTAACCAAGGTAGACAGCAATTTATATTTTTTTGAAAAGAATACACACATACAGAAGCACACCTCAAAGTCTTACAGACTTTGTTGAGCTACACTTTTCACAGGAGCTGATTGTGTGATTCCATAATGAAGAGTCACTCAGTCTAAAGCTGCATTTACACAACAGAACAGTTTTCCAACCAGGTGATGACTTACAGAGAACCAACAAACTTAAAGTGTTTTCAATAGGTAAATAACAAGGGACACATTACAGTTTTTGCATCCTCGTTTCCTACAACTCAACAATGATAAGGAAAAGATCTGAATTGTTGTGTAAAACAGAGTAACCAACACTTGTTACTTTGACTTTATAATAGGTCATAACTGTGCTAAATGTACAACAGAAAATATACATATACATTTAATAAACAATACTGTCATATTCCCTTTTTGAGCCTTTAGAAAATATAATATACCTAGAAAGAGAAATTACTATTTTATGTGAACAAACATCTGACATTTCTGACAGATATTTTTAGATTATATACAAATTTTGGCTTCCATGACTCCAACAAATAAAGTGAAATCACCCTCTGATGTTATACCTAATCCTACTTTTTAGATAAGCTATCAAATAGTAAATTATATCACAAGATGCTAAGGAAGCTGTTTTCCATTTCAGACTAATCTGAGAAGCTAGTGTCAGTATTCCAAGTTCTAGCTCAAGGGGCATGGGTGTCTCCCTGACATTCCCCATGTGGGTTAGGGGAAGGAGATTAGGAAAACAACTGCTAACCTAAGAGGCAGTGCTAGGTCCTGGTATTTTACAGGGATTGTTAATTGAACCTATTCCCTGTGGATCAGTACACAAACACAGAACCTTAGAGCAATGGATATATGGTGCAGTTTCTAATTTATTACAGGCAGAAAACTAGGACATACAGAAGAGTTTGAGTCAAGGAAAGTTACAAAAATTCTCTCGTATTTGTTTTTAATTTTCTAAAAAAAAAACTTTATAAGGAAATTAACAAATAAGATAAATGAAACAAACTTTATTGTTTAATATAGAATTAATTACATTTTTCAAATTATTGAATTCTATTGTACATTACTTATGTCATTCAACTGACAACTTAAAGCATGCTTCATAATCAGGAAGATTTATCAGCTTCACAAGCATTTACCCAGTGGCTAGTATGCATATGTTACTGTGCCTGACCTTCAGAAGATTTAGAAGTGGTAAGGTTGTTACACAGAGACCTGAAGCCAGAATAAGTCTAAGTTTAGATAGAAGCTTGGCTTGTTAGCGCACCAAATGTGTAAAGCAGGCAGACTACACGAATACAGATGTCTCTGGAAAACTGGGCTGTGGAGAGATGATCTTTCTTTTTATTGTTTATTATCTTCTTAGCAAAATAAGAGGAAAGGTCAATAATTGAGCTATGAATTGGAAAGATCATTAAAATTACAATTTTTCAGGCAAAATAAACTGTCACTGTGTCCGCATACCTCTCCTTGTGTTAGTCAATTTCTTGTCAGTAGGATCCCCTACAGGACCTCTAAAAGTGACAGCAGAGATTTATTCTGTCTCAGGTTGTTAGTCCCTCATTAGCTGGCACAAAGGTGCAAAAGCTTGGCTTTGGGCCTTTCAGAGGAGAAGCTGCCCCTGCCATCGTGTCTGGAAACAGAGAGAAGAGAGACAATGGGAAGGGTCCTGTGTCCAAGTCATGGCCACACTGACTGCCTCTGAGCAGGCCCCACACGCTCATATGTGTTAGTGTCACAGCCCCAGTCCAATGACCTTCTAAAATTCCCAGCTTCGAGTGAATGATGCTTGTGGGAGACATTTAAACACAAAACGTAACACCTCAGATTATTACTAACAATTTCTATGGCATTATAAAGTCTCAGGGAAGTTGAAGGATTGAATTGGTTTATTACTGAGATATACATGCCCTGTTCTGTCATGCATGAGATAAAAGTTTAATGGTGTGACTGAACAGTTATTTCCTGCTAGATGTGTGACATGAACACAATCATCTACAGAAAGTGTGTAAAGTGACACAAGAAGACTTGATGAGGAATTTCAAACAACACTTTTATTTAGAAGTGGTTGAAAAAACAAAATGGAATGAGAAGAAGCAGGGCTGGAGGATTAGCACCACAGTGGGTGGCTTTAGGAAGTGATGAATGGAAACAAAATTTCAAATGACATGTGTCAATACTTTCTAAGATAGAATGGTGGATACTTGGTTATTAAGCTCTCAAAATAAACCTTTATCAGTAGAGAAAGGTTCTGCCAACTATTGGAATAGGTCGAATTACCTCTAGATATCAGAAAGGCAGGTATGTTGGAGCTTACAAAATGATCAGTAAAAAAATGTCGGTTTTGGAGTGGTTAGCATAAAACAAATTAATAGATAAGAAAAATGAGTCATTAGTCAATATATCTAGTAGTTCTAAGATACTCAGTGGATGGCCACAACATATGCATAGCAAAAGAAAAAAAGCAATGAAGGAGCAACCATATAAAAGTTTTAGGGTCACATGTAAATGTCACATTCAAATGTATTCTGTAGTCAGATAGCTGGGAAGACAAAATCTGCAAGTTATTCTAGAATAAATGAGAGAGTTTTCCTTTAGGTAAAATGTCTCCTGTCCTTCGTGTCTCAGATTCATTACCCCGAAGGATGTCTCTGCATTTGAGTCCTTCTTTGGCTGAGCTATGCCAAGAAAGAAAGTTATGTAGTGGCTTGGGTATCGGTAAAAGTTTGAGGTTGAAAAACCTACAATATCTATGTTTAAGGAGAGGAATTCATTGAATTGGGATTGGTGTTATCCATACTTAAAAAGAAGAGAGCATTTTCTGTTTCACAATACCTATTATACATTTTAGATCATAGTTACACTTGTACCAGTAAACACAATGAAGAAAAGAAGAGGGCTCACTTTGTTTTGGGTTTAGCTTACTTAGATAGTTCAGGAAAACATGAAATAATGAAAATATAAAAAAATCCTGTAAATTGGTAAGAAGTGCTGATTTAAGGTAATTCAATCTTAAAAATTACTACATTGATTAAAGCTACATATTAAAATTAAAGTATATGTAGACAGAGGGAACAAAAATAGAGATGTATCATTTGTTGCATAGGTGTTACAGGCCTGTATGAAGGCAAGATTGTTTAAAAATTTTACCCCCAAAAGAAATGGTTAATATGATTTGAGTTGTTCTTTTCCATAGTCTTTAGAATTGTGCATATGCTGACTTGGAATTTTGTGTCCTCATCTAACCCTAGAACAGACTGCATATGTACAATATAAAATATCTCCTACAAAAACCTTCCTGAGGGTATATTGTACCTCCCTGGAGTGGCGCCAATACATATTTTTAAATTGATGTTACTTTTTAAAAATAGTTTGAGCTTCACACCAAAATGCCAAAAATTTAGGGGAGCAGATTCACAATTTACAGTCAGTAATATGTAATCATAGCAGGGATTTTTTGTGTTCCTTGGGAAACCAATAAACAGATATATTACTCTAACTCATAGAATATCCAAAGTGAATCAGAATATTAAAACATGATTTTTCAGAAAGAAAAGAGTTTCAAGCATAATACTTAAATAACTTTCCATCTGTTAGCACATTTTTGAATTATTGCTTTTACTAATGCTTACCCAAATTTTAATAAAAATTTGTTGGGTGTGATTTCCCTTTTATTTTTTGTTTCTCCCTGAGAACATGAATTACCGGGGTGGGGAAGAGTTTGGAGCTAAAAAGAATGGGAAAGATCCTTTATCGCCAATTCCAGACATGATTACATTTTAGAGGAAGAAAAAATAAGGAAAGGAATTGTTCTCTCTACCGTGGCTCTAAGCTTCATCAGTTTATTCTCCATGTAACAGCGAGATCCACTAGCCAATGAAATCACACCATACAACCAATAAAAATGAAATGAGCAAAATAGATAAGATAAATGAAAAATTATCACTGCACACATTTGGCCAGTATTTTCCCTCTTAAATTGTACCTGTTTCAGAATCTTGCTATACACAGAAAATAATATCACTATTTATTAAGATTCTAACTATACTCCTACAGCTATTAAGCCTTATTTTCTAACTTTGAAATATTTGAATATTTCTAATCTGTGTGTTTGTGTTTTTGTAGATTATTTCTAATCTACAGTTTCAACAGCTGTATGGCTGTAATATCACAATGACACACAGATTTCTAGTCTTCTACATCTGTTTTATCAATATCTTCCACTGAACTGCGAACTAAGATCTAAATGTTGACTTTTTTAGGGCAATCATTCAGTTCAAGAGCCACCATTATATGAGTAAGAATAACACTATTTGTCTTTAAGGATGGATTTACACACAAAAACACAAACACACAGGCACACATGCAAACAGACACATGTGCATACACAGCAATCAAATTATTAGTTTAGAACTGTCATATCTAAAAAATTAGAGATATAAAAAGCTTGAAAGTAAAATCTAACCAAAAGATGTGGAATTGTACATTTTAGTAGATCATTAAAGAAAAAAACCAATACCATACCAAAAGTATATCTCAACAAGACACATTATGAGATCATGTACATGATTCTCTATTGTCTAAAGTAGGATTTGTAACCAGAGAAAGTGTAGTTTGTTTTTCAAATTTCCATTACTCTAGAGATGTTCTCGAAAAGATCGGTTTACAGAGATAAAAGTCTTGTTTTGGCACACATTTTTCGACTTTTCGTTCTATGACTAGTCTGCCCTGCAGCTTTGGGCTGGCAGTGGGTCAAGGGCATAGAGAGGGCACCTCTTTACCTCATGGCCAGACTCAAGGGAGTGAGGAGTACATTCCCACAGTCTCTCCCAGCATACACAGGCAGTGACCTGAGCCCTCCCTGCTTCTAAAGAATGTTCCCCCACTATAAATCACATACTACACAGATGCCATAGACATATGTAGACATAAGGTTGTGGGACATTTGCAGGTCCATAAAGAGTACTCTTGGGTGATGGGCTGACTATAAACATGGAATTTATTTAAGTTCTGTCTGCAAGTAACCAGAAGGAATTTTATACAATAATTTTCAGCTTATGCAGTTTGATCATAAACTGTCATAGGAGGACTACTGTGTGGGATTTCCTACTTCTTGGGTATTGTTGGCACTCAAAAGCTTTGAAATTTGGAGAATCTAGGATCTTCCCCCTCAGCTTTCAAATGTTTGTATTAAAGACAGTCAACTTTTATTAACACAATATTGTATGTGAATATATACATATAACAGGAACATGCTGAACAATTGAAAATAATCACTTTAAAGTCTATAGAAATTATTGAAAATAGAATCTTATGCCAGAATATAATGTAAATCTCAAATAATTTCAAAGGATTATAATAAAACAATATATATTGTCTGCCGTTATTACAATTTCTGCACATAACTAATAAAAATAAAACTAGAAATTACTTAGATATTTAGAAACTATTTGTTTGAAATAAAACTAAATAATTAACGAGACAATGAAACAAACAAACAAAAAAGAATTGGAAAATATTATGTCTTCAGTTGTGATAAAGGATTTTTGGCTGAATTTTAACTATTAAATGGACTTTTTAGCCCTAAATGATTCATTTATTAAAAGTTTAAAAATTTAGTAATATAAATATTTAGTTCACAAGGTAACAGTAATAATATTAATTAACATGAATCTCCAGAAATAATATGAAATAGTATAATAAAGTTAAAAGTGAAAATAATAAAATCAAAATAATGTATTAAGGGATTTAAAGAGAGTTGTTGAAGCTAGAAACATAAAACTTCCATAAACTTGTGATAATCAAGAATAATAAAAAGAAAATGAACAGATAATAATTATCTGAGTTTACAAGAAGAAATATTTTCACAGATAATTCAAAATAAAAAAGAAAATAATAGTTTTTTGCCCATTGAAATTTCCTTATATTTTACTGAGTTAAATCTATCAAAACTAACATAAAAAAAATAAAACGTGGATAATCCAATAAGCACACAAAAAATGAGTCAATAATTTAAAATATTTGCAAATGGAAATTTGAGGCCTAATAGCTTACTTAATTAGATGGTAATTTAACTAAACAGTTAAGATAGAATTATTTTCACCTTTCATTAATTTTGATGGAAGCTCTCATAGGAAAGCACATTCTTGGTAACAAAACCTCAAATTAATAGCAAAGAAGAATGAAAGAAAGAAAGAAAAACAGCCAGCCAGCCAATCTTTTGTGTTAATATAAATGTAAAATATTATTAGTTCATCAAACCCACTAGTTTATTCAACTCTGTGACACTTAAAAAATCATACCCTTCATACAATCTGTATGAAGTAATTTTTATCAAAAAAAAGAAATAGTATTTTTTATTTTTAAATAAATCAAGAAGTTTTCCACAATCATATATTATAAGACCAAATCTCTAATAAAGCTAAGTTTGAAATTTTCAGTATTGTTTTGAACTTTAAAAGGATCTGTTAACTAAGTAAGAAAATGAAGTAGAATACATGGAGTAATAGAAATGAAAGGAAAATTTTCATTCATTAAAAGATGACTGGAAAATCTACAGTAAACTTAATGTATTGATTTAGGACATTTTTCTTTTAAAATAAAGGTAACTGAAATGTATCAAATTATTCTAAAAAATGAAGCTACAGCATATAAACATTAGGAACAAAGCTGTCACCATTTGCAGATTGTATTAATATCAGTGGAAAAATTCAAATTAATATCATTACTGGAATTAATAAGCTAGAAAAATCCTTGAAAGTAAAATTAATTTTTATTTTAAATAATTTATTTAGAATAACCATACAATATTAAGCACTGGAAATAAATCTATAAAATCAGTACAATATATCTTTGTGGGAAAAAAAAAAAACTGTAAATCATGTCATTTCAAGTCTAATTCTACAAGTTTCTCATTGTCCTGACACAAAATTTAATCATGGTATGAAACTTCAGTGCCTCAGCATATTTCATTTCGCTTACTTAGCCTATTTCTTAGTCAATTTTTTTTTTCTTTTTTGAGATAGGGTCTCACTTTTGTGATTCAGGCTGGCCCTGAGCTCAGCCTCCAACCCACATCACAACAATCCTCCTGCCTCTGCCTCCCGAGTGCTGGGATTACAGGCGTGAGCCACCACGCCCGGCACTGTGGTATGTGGTGCTGATTGCTGCTGGGAGTGAGTCTCCACATCCAGTATTGTATGTGGTTAACTGGGGATCAAACCCGGGTTCTTGCACTTGCAAAACAGGCACCAGAATCACTGAGCTAAATTCCTGGCCCATAGTCAACATTTTTTCTTGCACACTACACCAAAGTTTTTTAATTCTGCAATTATTTCAACCAAGAGTATCCTTCCTTTGAACTTGTCAAAGACTCAGCCTAAAATTCTGACCCTCTCCATAATTGTTTCCTTTCTTCAGAGCAGTCACATAGTCATTTCCTCAGTAATTCTTACCTGATTTCCCTTTTCTAAAACAAATGACCTTACATTGCATTATATATTATATTCTGTACTTGTATCTAACACTTCTTTCATGGTGTCTACCACAGTTCATAACTCTATATTCATTTATTTAGCCAGTTTTATTTATGTCCAGGTATATTTACTTATTTATTACCAGTACCAGAGATTAAACTCCAGTCCTTGTGCTTGCAAGGTAGGCATTATACAACTTGAGCTAAATCCTCGGCTCCGGGTACTTAATATTTTGCAATACGATTTCCATGAATAGAGGCACAAGATTTTATTCTTTGATATGTTCCCAAACTTTGGAAAGTTTCCTGAATCTAGAAAGCACTCTTTGAATATGTATTGGGTACACCTCTAGGAGAACTAAACAGCAGTACACCTCAGGGTTAGGATTTATCAACAAAAACATCAGGAAGTATTATTGTCATTGTTACCATTATTGTATATTTTTCATATTTTGATTTTTTTTTTTTTTTTTTTTTTTAGGTTTTTTGAGACAGGGTCTCGCTTTGTGGTTCAGGCTGGCCCTGAGCTCAGCCTCCAACTCACATCACAATCCTCCTGCCTCTGCCTCCCGAGTGTTGGGATTACAGGCGTGAGCCACCACGCCCGGCACTGTGGTATGTGGTACTGGTTGCTGCTGGGTGTGGGTCTCCACACCCAGTA